>JANZXR010000171.1:4182354-4192574 GCA_027575705.1 Erythroxylum echinodendron | reverse complement strand
ATGTTATGAATGTGATTATGTGTTATGTGACTAGGTGAGCCATCGATGATGGTCACTCATTGAGTTCGCAAAACTCATCCAAAATTTGCAATTATTTTCAGGATTAGAAGAATACCCCGTTAGGTCAACGGGAGTATGCCTACAGCATACAAGTGAAGGATAGAGGTAGGGATCAGTTCGCGTCTGCATTGCATGTCCTTAATTTGTATTGAATTGTTTCTTCTACACTTTTTGTATAAATGTGTATCCCAAAATAACTAAAATGGTTTTGTATTTGTAAAAAGGGCCCAATTGGCTATTGAAATTTCTGATGATTGTATTGTGTTGATTGAAAATGGTTATGAAACAAAGTGGGCCGATTTAGTTAGGGATTTCTGCACTTTATGTTTGTGATTTAAAATAAAAGAAAAAAATTTATACCAATTTCTGAGTGATTGAGTTCTATAGCACACCACCCTCGCAGTACACGAGCTCGGACATCACCCATCGATGTCAGGTTCGGGTCTTGCGGGATTGGGGTGCAACAATCTAGGTTACTCACCAATTATTCCAGAAAGCTATTGCCTTAAAGTCCCGGTAATGTCTGGATGATGGCGCTCTAAATGCTTCTCTATATCATCCAAAACACATTTACACATATCACAATTTTGCACAATGGTATAAGTATTCATTTATGCACTTCTATGTATATGAAATATGTATAATGCATGTTCAATGAAAATCCGAGGTATTTTTCCATCTTTCACATTACATGATCATTCATAGTTGAAAACTCACATAGCTTAATCTGTACTTAGGGTTTGCACCTTAATAAAACAATTGGAATCTAATATCATAACCCCATTGATTATTTCAAATTTTTCTGAAAACGAACTTTCGAGTTAACTTTTCATGAGTATTCAGACTAGGTAAATGGCGTAATTTTGCAACACTTTCTTCTAGAAAAATGTTTCCCATTGTCTTAAGTTTCTAACGACACCAAGATCATACAATTTGATTCATTATTCTATGAGTTATTCTCACAATATTACAGACTGAGTACATTTGAACTTTTAGCTAGTGCATGATCATGCTTTCAAATTATACAACTCATATCTCTCAATTACAATATCAAAAAATTACAAGCTTTATACCAATTGAAATATAAGAGAATAATCTACAACTTTTGTGAAGACACTTTTATCTGATTCAGCCTATCTCAATACAGTTTATTCGATAACAACAGGACATGATTTCTATCCTTGGGAGTACTACAGCCTAAGCCAAGACTCACTTTCATGCCAAATTTTGAAATTCTTAAAGACAGAATTAAAATTCAACTTCTTCAAGAAATGTAACCATATGTCTCTACTTTAATTTGAATTAAGAATCAACTCATTTGGAAATATAAAGGTCAAAATATAATCAAAATACAGAAGCATGTTCAATGAAAATTCTCCAGTTCATAACATTCTAACACATTGCCTCTTTTTCATCCTAAATCCATTAATCAAACATGTCATTATCAAAATTCTATCATGTACTTCAGTTTCAGTTGATGACCCCTTCATTTTTACTTCAGTTTCAGTTCAATAACATCAATACACAGTTCAACAATTCATGATTGTTCATAAACCCTAAAATAGTGCTTATTCCATATTTTTCCATATCACATGTTCTGCATTTTTTTTCCAAATTTTTTAAGCAAATTTCGGGTCAGAATTGTATGACCATTATGACATAAACAATGAAGTATTTAGACAACACCTTTTCCTAATCAAATGTCACACAATGTCTTAAGTATCTAATGACATTAATTTCATGCATTTTGGTTCAGTATCATGCAAGTTATAAACAAAAATCTACAGACTATTTTCATACCTCGACAGAACAAAACTCTCAACTTCAAACCAAATTTCAAGACTCTTAAGGACATATTACAAATTCGATTCTTTTATAAAAATGTAGCTCTACGTCTCTAGTTTACTTTAAATCAAAATTTATCCAATTTGAATATTCAAAGATTAAGTTATAGCCAAAATACAGATGTATATTTAGTAAAACACTCCATATAAAATATTCCAGCACACTTTAATCATTAACATCATATGTAATTCGTCCTAATTCATCATTATCAATTCTCTATCATAACATGATAAACACTAATCATTTGCTTACATGTTTAACTCCAATTCTAGCTCAAAAGATCAAGCCAATATAGTACTCCAAGCAAACAGAAACATCACACATTCAAGGTAGAACTTGGTTGGATTTTGGCTAAAACATGTGGGCAATTTCAAGCTGATCTTTTACTTAACTTTGTGAGGGTAAAACATGGATTTTTGTATAGCAATTGGACATAAGCATAAACGTACATAGGGAGATGAAAGAAGTGAGGGTTTCGGTGGTATGTGTGAAGAAAGAAGAAGAGAAAGTGAGATGAACTAAACTTACTCCTACAGAAACTCACCAACTAAGATGTTAGGTGTCATGTAATTAAATAGCCATGTGTCTTATAGCATGTTCAACACTTATCAAGCATAAGTACTGCCATATGTTACCATTAAAGCTAGGTCACATGTCATTTAAGTATAGCAACCATTTGTCCATTAAACAATGTCATTTTTAATCAATTTACTAATTCATTTGTCCCATAATGATCAATGCCAAATGTTACTCAATCATAGGCTAAATCATTCAAATTTTCATATATCAGTTTACCTATTACTTGAAATTTTTCCTAGACCAAATATAAATTATAATCCCTAAATTTTTCAATTATATAAACTAATTCCAAATTTACTACTTGTACTCAATCATACTAAAATTCAAGGCATAAACATGTTACAATTCATATAATGAACATTTTAAACTTTTCATATCCCGAAATAAATCAATTGAGTGTATATGCTATCTTTGTAATGTATTCTAGTTCAGATTTCATGTGTGTATATGCTAATGATGTGAATGAAATGTAAATTCATGAATTCCAATGACAATTAATGCTCTTTCCCTCAATACGGAAATCAAGTTACTACATCTTGTCTACCAATCGACTAGCCAGCTGTCACCTCTACTCCGGCTAGTTTGGATGTTGCTACACTGGCATCCTTGCATATTACAGTGATGAGACTTAATGGTCAAAATTTTTTGGAATGGGCTTCGTCTGTCAAACTAGCCTTAGATGGCAGAGAAAAACTTGGATTTTTGACCAGAGAGGAGCCAAAACTAGTAGCAACCGACCCTACATTCCAGCGCTAGCTTTCTGAGAATTCTTTGATTACGGGATGGTTGCCAAATTCTATAGAAGAACTGATTCATCGTCGATGCAAAAGAAATTTGGGATGCTGTTAGAGAGACATTCTCTAATCTTGAGAGTTTCTCTCAAAATTTTAAATTGAAAAAGAAACAGTGGCTCTCTAAACAAGGCGATAGAGATTCCATAACTTATTTCAACGAAATGTTCTCTCTTTGGAAAGAATTGGATTTGTGTTATGTTGATGCATAAGAGAACCCTAATGACCTTGCAAGGGTAAAAAAAAAAAAAGGAGGATGATCATGTCTTCATGCTTCTTGCTGGAGTCAATCACGACTTTAATGAAATCAAAGGCTGACTTCTTGACCGCCAACCCTTACCTTCAATACGAGTTGTGTTTTTTTAACTACGTCAAAAGGAAGCCCGAAAACATGTGATGAACAAACTTGTCCACTTGACGTAAAATGGAGACAACGTGGCGCTAGTTTCCAAGGGTATTGATAGTGGTAGTGATAAGAAAAAATTGCTTTCTTGTGATTTTTATGGCAAGCAGTGGCATACAAAAGACAAGTGTTGGAAGCTCCATGGAAAGCCGCCTCAAAACAAAAAGAAAGGGGACGAGAAAGCTACTGCAACTGTGGCTAAAACTTCTCAGGAGCAAACTACTTCTTCAAACTTGGTGCCTTTCGCTAAGGATCAACTCCAACACTTGTATAGGCTTTTTAACTTTCCAACATTTTCTCTTAACAATTCTACTACAGCTGTGGCTGAAACTTCTCAGGAGACTGCTTCTTTAGACTCGGTGCCTTTCACCAAAGATCAACTCCAATACTTATATAGGCTTTTTAACTCTCTAAAATTATCTTTTAACCTCTCTTCCTTTTGTGCTTTAGCCCAGCAAGTTTTCTTCCTTTGTGTGTTTAAATCAATCTTTTGGTCCTTGGGTCACATATTCTAGGGCTACTGATCACATGATACATTGCTCTCAATTTTTTTCTTCTTATAATAAAAAATATAGATGGCATATTTTCTGCCATTGTCAACAATGGAATTATCAAAATTTCAACCAAAATTATCCTTTACAATGTCCTTCTTGTTCCTAAGTTGTCCTATAATTTGTTGTCCATTAGTAAACTTACTCATGACCTTAACAGTTAAACTAATTTCTCCTCTTCTATGTGTTTTTTTCTAGGACCTGACTTTAGGGACGATGATTGACAGTGCTAAGGAATGTGGAGGGTTGTATTACTTTGAAGATGGATTGCATTTAGGTACAGTTGTTCAAAATTCTTATCTTAAGTTAGAGTCTATGTCTAGTGATCAAGATGTTTTGTTATAGCATTTTCGTTTGGGACATCCCAATTTTTTCTATTTTCAACATTTGTTTCCTAAGTTATTTATTAATAAAGATCCATCTTCATTGCAATGTGAAGCACGTGCTTTAGCAAAATATCACAAATCTTCTTATCCCTCTCGGCCTTACATTTCGTCTAAGTCATTTCAACTCATCCATAGTGATATTTGGGTCCATCATGGATTCCCACTTTTTTTCGCAAAAGATGGTTTGTTTCTTTCATTAATGATAACACACGACTCACTTGGATTTTTTTGATGAAAGAAAAACATGAAGTTGCTGATATTTTCAAAAATTTTCACTCCATGGCTCAAAATCAATTTTATGTAATATACAAATTTTTATGAGTGATAATGGCAGGGGATATTTTTTCAAAGTTTTGGCAAAATTTTTTTTCTTAAAAAGGGACTATACAGCAAAGTTCTTGTGTTGACACACCACACCAAAACGGTGCAGCGGAAAGGAAAATAGACATTTACTTGACATCACAAGAGCATTGTTTTTTTCAAATAATGTGCCTAAAATTTTTTGGGTGACGTTTTTTTAACTGTTGTTTTCTTAGTTAATCGTATGCCCTCTAAAATCCTACAATTTGAAACTCCTATGCAAAAGTTTCGTGAACATAACCCAAATTTTAGAATTTTTTTTGGATTTACCCTTTAGGATATTCGGTTGCATTGTTTTTGTCTCCAATCAAGATAAAAATGAGACAAAACTTGATCCTAAAGTAAGAAAGTGTGTTGTTTTAGAGTATTCAGTCTCTCAAAAAGGCTACAAATGTTTTGATCTAATTTAAAAAAATATTTTGTAATCATAGACATCATTTTTTTAAAAAACACCTTTTTTCTCTTCTCCTCTTCGGGGGCAGTATTCGATCAAAGGGAGTCAGGAAGATTTGGTGATAAGTATGGTTGATTTGGATTTTTTAAGTGTGAATTTTCAATCTGTAGGAAATCATTTTCAGAATCTCAACCAGAATTTGGAAGAGGAAAACAATTTGGAAAAGGAAAATAATCAAAGCAATGATTCAAATTTAAACACAAATAATTTGGATAATGAATATGTCATAACTAGACATCTAAATGCCACACAATAGACTCCAAAATATGAAAAGAAATTTGGTCAAATGTACTCTATGAAGCACCTATCAAAAGCAATATAGTTAGTTATACCTATGCATAGCCCAGAAAAAGCCCCATGGGTAGGTACAATTTCTCTTGATCCTATTCCATTAAATCTTGAGTCTAATCTTGATCTTCCTAAGTCTGATATGTATTTACCCATGGCTCTTAGAAAATGAGTTAGGAAATGCAATATCAAATATCCTATGTCTAACTCTGTCTCTTTTCAAAACTTGTCTCCTCCTTTTTCTTGTTTTATCTCACATCATAATCATGTGAAAATTCCAAAGTCTATACAAGCAGCTTTACAGGTTCCTAAACAGAAGGCAACAATTTTGGAGGAAGTGAATACTCTTAAGAAGAATCAGACATGGGTAAAAGTAGCTCTTCTAGCTAGAAAGAAGTTGGTAGGATGCAAATGGGTGTTCACAGTTAAGTATAATTCTGATGGAACGCTCGAGAGTTACAAGGCAAGATTGGTAGCAAAAGGTTTCACTCAGACTTATAGTATGGATTACACTGAAACATTTGCTCCAGTGGCAAAGCTCAATGCAGTGAGGGTTCTATTATCTGTTGCAGTGAACCTAGATTGGCCTCTACACCAACTAGATATGAATAATGCTTTCCTGAATGGAAAACTTGAAGAAGAAGTGTTTATGAAACCTCTTTTTGGCTTTAAGGCTAAGTTTTGGTCCCAAGTGTGCCTGTTAAAAAAGGCACTATATGGTTTGAAGCAATCACTTAGAGCTTAGTTTGAAAGATTTGCAAGTTCAGTGAAACAACAAGGATATTTTCAAGGTTAGATTGATCACACCTTATTCTTTAAAAGGAAGGAAAATGGGATGATGACTTTTTTGCTAGTATATATGAATGACATCATCGTCACAAGTGATGATCATGAAGAAATCGGCAAATTGAAGGCTATTCTGGAAAGAACATTTGAGATCGAAGACTTGGACCACTGAAGTATTTCTTGGGAATGGAAAAGTTGCAAGATCAAAGAAGGGGATTGTAGTAAGCCAAAAAAAATATGTATTAGACCTATGTTCTAATACAGGTATGGCACGTTGTAAGCCAGCTAACACGCCTGTAGACCACAATGAAAAACTTAGTGATGTTGGAGGTGACCCAGTTGATCGTTGGGAGATATCAAAGATTAGTTGGGAAATTAATCTATTTGTCTCATACAAGACCAGATATTGCTTTCGCTATCAGTTTGATAAGTCGATTTATGCACTCTCCTAAGAAAGTTCATTTGGAAGCAGCTTATCTCATTCTAAGATACCTCAAGGGATCTCTGGAAAAGGGATTTTTTTTAGAAGAAGACTCAAAGAACTGTTGAAGTGTTTAAACGATGCAGATTGGGTGAGTTTGGTGACTGATAGAAGATCTACTAGTGGACACTGCTCATATGTAGGGGGATATCTAGTGATTTGGCAGAGTAAAAACAAAATGTAGTGGTGAAGCAGAGTTCCATACTATGGCCAATAGAATTTGTGAGGCAATTTGGCTCAAACAGGTACTAAAGGAGCTACAACTAACATTAGATGGTCCTATGAACTATAATGCGATAACAAGGCTACCATTAGCATTGCTAACAATTTCGGGCAACATGATCGAACTAAACATGTTAAAATTGACCATCACTTTATCAAAGAAAAGCTAGAAAATGGAGTGATTTGCATGCCCTATGTTCCAACCAACCAACAAGTAGCTAATATCCTTACAAAAAGATTGTTCAAGCCAAGCTTTGATGGAATTATCAGCAAGTTGAGACTTATAAATATATTTGCCCCAACTTGAAGGTGGGTGTTGGTTTATATAAAAAAAAAAAATTCTATAATTAGTGAGTAGATACAACTGTAAATTAGTTTGTTTAGTTTCCTAGTTAGTAGTTTCCCTCTTTAGGTGATTCCTACATTGTATTTATACTACAGCTCGTAACCTTTTAATGATAAGTAGAAAATAATTTTATTCCTCAAAAATACAATAATCAAATTAAGGTTTCTTTTTTTTTGTTTTTTGAACAAATCAAAATGTTTGCAAATGAAAAATAAATTATTACCAAGTCATGGTATTTACCAAGAAATAATATCTTGAACAAAACATATGAAGCCTAGTTTTCAGCAAAAGAATAAGAAAGTAAAAATATGCAAATATTCAGGAGTAGTAAAGTTTTATCTCTGAAATTGCTCCTTCAACATAAATTTGCTAAAGGGCTTCAATTGACAGGGTTGACTGTAAAGCTCAAAGTCAAAAGACACATTAAGCCACTTCTATCAGTGTAGAGGAAGGTTTCAGTTGAATCAAGCCATTTCTCAATTTGTAGAGTTCCCAACAGACTATGGTGAAGGTTTCTATCAGCAGATATTTCTTCTACCCGAGTTCACATCACATGAAGCTTCTTTCTAAGTGGTCGACATAGTTACATAACAAGAATTAAGCTTCTGGTGATCTGCTGCAAAAGATCAGTAATTGCATTCCATTCCAGAGCACTTCTTCACTTCAACTTCCCTCATTGTCTGGGAACACAAACTGCAAGTCTTCATTATCCCTATACACTTGAACAAGAGCAGCAGCTTTGTACACCAACATCCCAAACATGGCAGGCACAAGCTGTAAGAAACAAAAAAACAGTAAGCAACACCTTTATCCCGAGGAAGGCACTCCTATAGGGAAGTACCTTCCCCAAATAAACCCCAGCTAGGACTCAACTTCGACTGCGGCATATCCTGTCTCATGTCCCAATAGAAGCTGAATGACTACTAACTGAACTCAATTCGATGACTGAAGCATGACCATTTATCAACAAAGGGAAAATGATTAGGTTTTTGGTTACCTGGAAATCAAAATAATCTGTGGAAAAATAGTGATGAGACAGAATCCAGAAGCCATATATTGCAGACGGAATCACTAGCCTTGGAGATGAAAGGGCAATGCCACTGCCCTTAATCAATCTCTCTAATGAGTCCCTAACATCTTCACTTCTTATTCCAATTCTGAGGTAGAGAGTTAAAATAGTTATCACAAAAGAAACAAAATAACACAGAGGACAGCAAATAAAGGCAGATGTTCTTCACTGTACTTTTTGGATTTCTTTTTCATAAAAATTTGAGGGATCATTTCCTTTGAAATATTGTTCACATGTTGGTACAAGAGTTGCAGGTATAAGCAACTGCAAGACAACGAAGCTGGTTAGAATATCAAAAACAACAGAGTAAAACAATTTCTCTTTTCTGGTTTTGGTTTACTTGAAGCGAGCAGAGAGAGTAATAACTAGATGATCTTGTTAAAACATCAAACCAGAGCAGTTTTAGGATGAGCAGATTATTAACTTCCCGTTGTAACCAATTACATCCTAAATGGGCCTTAAAATCTGATGATTGGAATAAGATTTCATTTTCAACATTGATTTTTTACATCCGAAGACAAAGATTTCTTAGTATTCAAACATGTAAACAAACAATATCTCTAACCTGAAAAATACTCCAATAGCATAACTAATGGCAGCCTGTAAAATCAATAAATAGGTGAGTCTTTTGCAATTTCTTGAATCAAACACTACTTAAAAAGATTCTCTGACAAAGAAAAGAAACATGCATACTATGCAGCCACTTTGAAGACACTAAACCTAGAGAAACTAAGCAAACTAACAAATTCGAATTTGAGATGCATTTTCTGAACCTCATATTAGCACTGACAAACGACGATGTTTCATTCTTTTCCGATTAACTTATAGAAGCGCAATAAATCTTCCAGATAGCAGGCTAAATTAAATACAGATTGCTGAAGATACATTGTTTTCTTATGAACATTCCCTAAACATGCAATTGCAGAATTACAGTCCTTGCTATTTAAGCTAATTTCAACGCCATCCCCTTTATTAACATTTAGTAGGCCTGGTAACAAAGACCATAAAAATATATGGCTATAGATATACTCACCATGTATAACTGAATAAAAAATTTTGGATCAAATATCTAAAACCCACCCTCCGAAACATATACATTTTTCTCATGAAAGACCCACTAAGATTCAACTTTCATGGGACTCCAATTTAATGCCTTGTTATTAACTGGAAAAAATGTCAGATTCAATTGTACGATATTGTTGCCCTAGCCTTATTTACCCTTCCGTTCTCTTAATTTATAATTTATATAATTTAATTTTTTCTTCGGAGCAAATTTATTCGAAGAATGAGGACGCTTCTCAGTTTCGCCAAGTTTGAATCCATTTTCTATTGTTACTTATTTCCGATTAAATGATGCCCCTCTATGGATTCGCATATATAAGCCGCAGCTAAGGCTGCAAAAATAAGAGCTTGAATACCACTTGTAAATAAGCCAAGGAACATGACAAGTATAGAAACCACTAAAGGTATCATTTTAGTATGAACAAAATAATGCTTTAAACAACCCATTCGTGGACCTTACGTGTTGGACCAATGGTGGTTGACAAATAAAAATCCCTTTATGTTTTGATAATTATAAAATATAAAGAATTGGTTAAG
>JANZXR010000171.1:4167445-4182254 GCA_027575705.1 Erythroxylum echinodendron | reverse complement strand
TAATTCCGTGTTTTGTGTAGAACTCTGCGAAAAAGTTTAGACGATCTATTCAACCCCCCTTCTAGATCGCTTTCATTACGGAATGTACAGGCTTTTAAAATTGCATTCGGAAGTTCAGTGTGCTACTGAAAAAAGTTGTACTGTCAGGTCATTTGTATGTATTCAAGATCGATAAAGTGATGAACAATTCAGTTAAATCAGCAAAGAAACTCAAATTATAATTCATTTTTACTTCTTATAACAGTGACAAATTTATAATAATGTTGCTTTTGTCTGTTAACTCGTACCTGGACTGATAAAGTTATCAAACAGTAACCATCACAAGCAATTCCAATACCAATTGACAACAGCAGCAATTCCCTTTTGAGCTGCAGAGAAGAAAAAGAATCACCAATGTTATATAATTTTTAAATAATATCTTAGGTATAAATTGCTCCATATACTACAAATGAAACACAGTAAGAAGTTAGGAAGGAATGGAAATCAAAATTTGGTCTCTTTACCTATAGACCACAGGAAGGTAAAGAGGTTTAGGTCAATTTAAAAGAATAAGGGGAAAACATTTAGTCACCACAAAATCTATTATCTATATGACAACAGATTTCACATAAATTTCCGGTATCCCTGATGAAGAACAAGCGGACACCAATAAAAAGTAAAGCTAAAAAACAAAAGCAAAGTTTGCATCTGAAAGGAGTAACACTTAACCAACAATAACTTCATCATATACCATCAGTAACATATATGTTATTTGGAGGGCAGGCTAACTTTAACCTAGTTCTGAAATAAAAATTATAGCATTCTTCAGTTGAAGGAAGTATCATACAGCTTCATACTGCAGAAAGTTCAGTTTCTTTCTTTTGTCGCTATCATCTTGCAGTCCCTGTAAGCAAGATGAATGTATAAATGACAACCAACCATAAGTTCTGAATAGCTATCATGACAACATGCCATACCTCAGAAACTTCTTTCTTATTCACTGGTGCTGAGTTGCTACCTAACACCCATTCTCGCGTTCTAGAGAGCTTCAGGAAACCATCATCGCTATCACTTCCCATAACCTATTCATTTTACAGCCATAAAGTGTCTTTTTAATGGAACAAGTGGAGAAAAAAGAGCATCAGAATCTTCCAAAAAACAAATGAATGCGAGTGATGAACTAAGAAATTAAATATTGGTAAGAATGTCCAAAAGCAGATGCAAATGAAAACCACTCAAACGCATTAGAATCTCTTCAGTGAACAAAAGGAAGTATAGTTAAAGCACCTTCACAATAAGCAATTAGTTGTTGCTGCAACAAATGAACATAACAATTGCAGCATCATTTTCAAGCAAGTAATTGGTATCAACCACATCTTATTAAAGTCAGTGAACAATCAGACTACCTTCCTTTTCTACTTTAAATGCTCAAATGACAGAATGTATTACTTTCAAAGAGAACCAAGTAAGGCAAAGAAGAAAGTGCAAGACACGCCTTCCAGCACCACCAATTTCCTTTCCTAGATGTTATGAGAATTGAGTCTAACAGTTGTACCTGGTTTGTCTCTTTAGGAGAGTCAGCAAGTTTACCAGCATCTTCATCAACAAATTTCAGAACTTCTCTCCGCCAAAGCATATCAGAAGCTTTCGATATAAAATCACCTTTTGATTTCCTTTCCCGAAGGAACATTTGCAAAACATCTTCTTCCGAAAGTTCACCAACTGAAGAACAGAAAAACGATTGAGTAAATGAAGAAAATGGCGTAACTTGCAGCATTAAAATCTGCAACAGATCTTAAAGCAGACAGGATAAATCAAACAGTAAGGACGATACCAGACACTTGAAAATACTTTGTCCATCCCAATCCTAGCTTACTTACACTTAACCACAAGTAGACAAAGAAAAGGGAATAGCTACAGACCGTCAAGTTAAAGCTGTTTACGTTGCAAAAACAAATCATCATAACCATATGGTGACAGTTGATGACACTAAAAGACCACATATCGACATGAGGCAAGTCTAAACTGAATTCTTTGCATAAATAAGCATCAAGACATTTACTTCCCACTTGACACGCAAAGATGACTAAAACGACATCATTGTTTCTAATATTTTTTGAGTGAACTCAACAAGACAGTGGAAAGATTTGCATCGCATTTGCACTTCTTCATCAGCTCAATTTTACAACTATAGCTACCCATGCCCACATCATACACGAAATGTGATGGGAGCTCCATCTCCATGAAATAATATCCAACACGAAAATAGGTGGTGTGGTATGTCAAGCTATGTACTCCTAAAGGAAAATTAGGCATTTTGTAAGCTGGTCCGTACATTTTCCATATGCAAGTTATACATTTTCAGTACAAACCAAAGAGGGTCTATAAGGTTACCGAGAAAAGCAACAAGAAACAATCTTTCTTAGAACCATCCCATTTTCCATAGAACCAAAAAGAAAACAGCAACATCGTCATGGATAAAGAAAAATGAGAGAAGGTTCATTTAAATTGAACCTGGTTGAGCGCTTGCTCTAAAAGATAAGACCTTTGGAGGATAAAGAAATGGACGTAATCCTAAAGGTGGAGACTTCGTAGACGTCGAAATACAAGTGATGCTGGAAAGCCTGCTCATTTGGGCAAATCTTAAGCTCACTTGGCTCAGTCTTTGTAATTGGGACTGAAGAGAGAAAGCGAGAAAAGAGTACGTGCCAGAATGGGAAACTTTTTTCTAAGGGGAGCTCTGTGGTTCTTCCATAGGAACAATAGCAGCCGAAACAGAAATATCGGATGATTCGGATGATGCAAACGTTCATAAAAGGGGAAAACGACAACTAGATTTTAGATATTTTACACAGTCCTGAAACAATAAATTATAACGTAAGCTAAGTACTATCATATAATTAGTTTATCTTAGGCAATAGACATGGCAGAAACAGAAAACTAATGACTCAATCCGCTGAGGTGGACATGGGCTCCAACTATCGGAGGAGCCACCGTGGTTCAGCCGTTCAGGTCACGCCGCTACTATCGATAAAATGCACACCCCCCATTTTGGGAATCTTCGTGTTCTTTTAGTTCTGGCTTTGTGTTGTTTGCGTGATTATGCGTTATGGGTTCTTCTTGTTCGCTATAAAACTGTCTTCATCTTGAGATTGTCCAGGTTGGTTGTCGTGTCGCGCGGAGTACCGTTAGAGTAGGAAGTAGGAACTGATGAGTTTGGGTGTGTGAAACTCAAAATTAATGAATCAATTTTAATAATAATTAAACTTAAATTCAAATTATTGACATTTGAATTAGATGAACACAAAATTTAATAATTTTTTAAATTCAATAAATTATAAAATTTTAATTTAAAAGTAATGCATAAAATTACATAAATAGTAGTTATAAGTCATGTTATAAAAATCAAACTAAAAATTAAATTGATAAGGTAAGATGTTTAAGATTTAAAAGGTTTAATCGGTATTATATTATCATAAAATTAGTTAAAAATTGATTGAAAATTTAAAATTAAACGGGATGGAATAAATTTTAAAATGTTAAAATATAATTGAAAAAGATTATTTTTAATTTAAATTTTAATTGAAAAAATAATGATAAATAAATAATAATAATAATTTATTTTAATTTTAAAAATTAATTAAATTAAAACTTGATATATTAATTAATAAATTAATCAATTTTTACAATAAAAATTATTAAAATGAATCAAATAAAAAAGTTAAATTTTTTATAATTGAACAGTTAGCAGTGTTAACCGTTTCGCTATAAATTTTTGCCAACGAAATCCCGAAAGTTTAAGAAGACATAGAATTACAGAACAAATCTCATTTTTGAAAAGAAAAAAGTTATTAAGTTTGCAGTATTGTTGTACATTTCGTATACATTTCAAAGCCATAGCCAACCAACCTCAGGCAGGTCCAATCATTCGTTCACATCAAGAGTTTCCTGCTTTTTATTTATGAATTCACAATGCCACTGCCATCTCTTCTCTGCAACGAAATGCTTTCCCAGTGAATATTGTCAGATATCGACTTCCTTGCCTTGATACCGTTGTCTGCCAGTACCAGCATTGGATTTCTTAGAGCATGATTACCCTCACAGGCATAACTCCATTCGTAACTTCTGCTGCTCTTGTCCATGTTTAATTCTATAGAATGAAGGTCACTGTCAACTGAATTATCTCCATCGTCTACGTCTCCATCTGCTACTGCCTCCTCTTCATTTTGTTCTGTCACCAAGTTTTGCCATGATCCAAATTTGATGGTTTCCAGGTAGGCTTCAAGTTCCTTTATCCTGTCATAATTTGGAGAGCTGCCCTTATTTTTTGTGCCTAGTGTTTCCCTTACGTACTTCTCGAGCTCATTTCTTAGGCACTCCACGGCTGCATTTTTCTCCTCGAAATAGTATTTTGCCTCCGAGAGCTTCATATGTACTCGTTCTTCCCGCAGCACATCGGCTAGTTGTAGCATTTCCCTCTCTCTCTCTATTTCCTCTCTAACCTTTGCTGATTCTCTCTTCAGTTCCTCTACCGCGGCTCTATCTTCTCCAATCCCTTTGGCTAATTCGTCACAGACTTGCTCCAGTATATCCTTAGCTCTCTTCTCAGCATCAAGCTCTTTCACGGCCTTTGACAGAGATGCCTTTGTATCTGCCAGTTCTTTACCCAGTTTCTTATTCAATCTTTCAGTTTGCGATCTTAGTTTCTTCTCTACTTCAAGCTCCTCTGAAATGTGTGCTATGGCATTCTGAATTCTCTTCCGTTCTCTGCTTTTCCAAGCTGCCTTTTCTTCTTCAAAACGCCCGATCAGATCGTCAAATTCATGGCGAGTGGATCGCTGCCTTTTAATCAATTGGTTGACCTGGGCTCGTGCTCGCTCTAGTTCAACTCCTAGCGCAGAGACAAGGAACATGCCTGATGAATGATGCTCTTCAAGACCCCATATATGGCTCAGAGCTCTCACAAGCTCTTTGGATGTTCTAAGCCTGTTCCTGACATCCTTCAAACAAGTCTTAATTCCATCTGTACTTTCTGTGGTGTGAACTTTCCTTCCGGTTTGAGCTTCAATCTGTATTTTGTGTAAAAGAATGAAACTTGTTAGTGCAAAAGCGCTTACAGATAATTAATACTTCAGATGTATCTATATCATTAATAGAAAATATATGTTTTTTTACCTCGATCAAACGGGCATTATTAATAGAGTCCAAGTTTTCCATAATACAATCAGCAAGTTGATGCTTCCTTGAAACCACCACCGATGTTCTTGTCCAATGATCATCTCCTCTAGAACGATCAATCTTCTGCAGAACCGAAACAAGAAATACATAAGACAAGAACTTTATACAGATCGGTATAAGAAAATAAGAGATAACAAATAGATTTTCCACCTCTGAAATGATATGGTGAGATGGATCTGACAAATGTGGCAACCTTGAAAAGGTTTTCCCTCTTCTCAACTCTTTCTTGTCCTGTGATAGCTCCAATTCCTTTTCAGCAGTAGAACGGTTTCCGTTAATCTCCCACAGAGCAGCGGCCAGTTTTCTTGAAGAAACAGAAACTTCACTGGCTTGGCCTCCACTGAGGGAAAATTGACACTTGTTAGATTCATCATTTGGCATTATAGAATTGGGAGGTTTTGTGCTTGTCCTCCAGGCTGGTACAGGTGTCGTAGACCCAGCTTTCCTTCTAATCAAAATAGCTCGCTTGAATCTGTTCTTCTGGACCAATGACGATGAGGAAGATGATGAGTTCCCTCTCTTTCTAATCTTACATTGCCCTCTCGCTTTGACAGCTTCCATATATGCTCTGCCCTAGATGGGGCCAAATTCCAAGTGTTCACTTAGTATTTGTTCAAAAAGAGCAGTCCTTTTCAGCTACTATTTCTTCAAGTAGCAATAATATAAAGATAGGAAAAGATTCTAACGCATGTGGAGAATTGAAAGATTGGTGTGAAAACAGTTCGAGAGAAGTAATGGGGGATGAGGACAGTTAAGCGGTGATCATATCTTTTGGCAAAAATTTTGTGCAGAACTGGAGTGATTTTCGCTGAATCGTAATGACTTCAGGATTCAGAAGATTACATGGGCATTAAAGGCTAAGCATTGATGTCCAGCGTCCATACAGAGTAGTCAGAATCAGTAAACAGATCTCTTGAAGCCAAAACTTGAGAAAGCAGACAGATATCTGAGATTTCGAACTCGAAGGAAAGATTCAAAGCGGGTAAAGGTAACAGTACGAACCCACTAAATATCAAACCTGTGGTGTACTCTTTTTGGGCAAGTCCAACACTGTTGCCTAGAATTCCTCAAACACAAAAGCAAGAAAAAGAGAGAGATTCAGTCTAAAAGAAAAAGAGATTCAAGGACACGGAAAGGAAAAGAAGCAAACAACTGTAAGAAAAGAAAATGTGAGTGAAAAATACTGGAAGACATCACATGTTAGTTTGCAATCTTGTCATAGATAGAATCCGCTTCCAACATATCACGTTGCAGAGGGTTGAAGTTGAAATAAAAAACCAAAAAGCAGGGACTTCTTCACAAATGTTGACAAATAACAAAATAACAAAATGTGCCAGTACACTTACCAATTCATAAGCAATCAATCACTCCCAATCTTCCTTTCCCGCCAGGAAAATGAATGAGAGCCGCTGATCTAGTCTGACAGGTTTGAAAATTTTTTAGGACAGGAGAATAGAACCAAAACTTTAGGTAACGTTACTTCCATTTTTCTTATTATTAACATAAATTAATAATTTATTTTTTATATATATGGTCTTCATTATTTTTAACGCTTAATCAATACGAAGTTTGTAACAAAATTTTAAAAATTTGGAAACTCCAAACCATTATTTCAAATGCTTTACTAAACTACTTATAAATTTAGGAAAGTTTGGTTCTACTTTTGTTTTTTAATTTTTAATTTTTATTTTTTGTTCAAATAAAAATAAAAAATTATTTGGTTGTCTTTTATCATCGATAATAATTATATGTTAGATAAAACTTAAAGAGAAATTATTTTTAATTAAATAAATTTATTTCAATCTCTTATATAATATTTATTAACAAATTATTAATAAAATTATTTTATTTTATTAAAATAATTAATTTAAAATTAGCCTTTTATTTATGAATTAATATTTATAAATATATTTTAATTGTTAGATCAAATCATTTGAAATTTATATTTTTTGAGGATATGTTAAATTTAATTATATTTATTAACAATTATTTATTTTATGACAAAAATTAAATTAAATTATTGAGTAAATTTAAATTATTCATAAGTCTTATTAATAATTAATTAATTTTGATTGTAAATCAGATTATAAAAATAGAAACACAAAACAAAATTCACTTTTTTATAGTTTTTATAATTTTTTAAAATTACAAAAACTAAAATTAGAAATTCAAATAGATAAATTTTTTCCAACTCTGGATTGTTTGGAGCTTTTGGGCAGAGAAATCGAGTGGCTGAAATGGGCAGCCATTCTCGTCGTCACCAGATCTAAGTGCTGATCCTCATTCACGGGAGTGATTCTGTGTGATTGATTTGATTTTCACGACTCGAGAACTAAAGTATTGTGAGAGATTATTTAATAGGAATAAATATACGACCCCACGTCTACATTTAAAATAATTAATCAACGCCAGGAAAAAAAAATTTAAATTAATGAGATGTGAACTTTATAAATGGGATATCATTTCCATTAGGTTAATATAACGTATCATTATTTGATATTTTTAATAATTTCTTCTAATTTTTAAAATTGTTTTGTTGAAATGGAACAGAAAAACTGCTACAAGAAACCATTTTTATAAAATTAACTAGTACACGAAATGGAAGAGAAATATTGCTAAGAAATAGTTTATATACATTTTCTTCATCTAACAGTTTATATACATTTTCTTCATCTAATCATATTAAAATAACGTTATGTGTACAAAACCATGTTCTGATATTGTTACATACGTGCCAAGAGCACCCAACAGAGCCCTTTTCAGAAGATCATGCAATGATGCAAGACGAATCATGACAAATATTGTAACATGTCATTGTGCAATAATGTAGAACGTGACGATGAATTAAGAAATGCGGTGGGTCGGTGCATAATCCCATAGTTAATTCCGTTTACATTAAAAAAATCTACAAATTTCTCATCCCATATTCTTTTCCCTCTAATGACATGATTCCATAAATTAATTAGTCAATCATTTCATACTTCGATACTAATTAGCTGTTTTTCTAAACATTCTTCCGAGATGTTGTGTTGTCTCCTCTTCTTTAAATAAGCAAGGAAACAAAAAATATGTCAAGAGATACGATACGAATTACTGGAAGGTTTATGACACTTGGAATAAATTAACTGTGCTTGAGAAGATGACTGGCACAGAGAATATAATGAGAGTAAGACACAGTGGTCTAAAAGAGGAAGCTGAGAATTGAGAATTGAGATGCCAAATTGTACATGATTTGATTACAGAGGAAGGCAGGCAGCACAAGATAAGCGTTGTGTTTGAAATTTAAAAGTAGTCATCGGTCCTTCCCTTGAAGCCGATTTGCCCGAAGGTAAGGCAGAGGAATAGTCCAAGGTGCCACGTAATCAACCACAACCTAAAAACGAAATACAAAACTATTTTAAACCAATAGCCTATCAAGATCAAGATGCAGGGAAGATACTAAGGTCCCATGGTCTAGTGGTGAGGACATTGGACTCTGAATCCAGTAACCCGAGTTCAAATCTCGGTGGGATCTTGCTTGACTGTATACGGTCCACAAAGTTTTGTTTTATGAAGAATAGAAATACGATTGTAAAGCCCAAAACAGTTAACCATCCAATACATGATATTGTTAACTTATAATGGCACGTGAAATGAAAATCTGTCATACCAAAACTGGGACGTCAGAGGCGGAGGAGTGGGGAAGTGAGCAAGCTCAGCACCAATACTCTCGAAGAAGAGACCAGTTAGGCTTTTCCCATTAATTGCTGGAATGCTTGATGGTGCTATCCACCCTATCAACCCAAATCCTATCACATTCAGATCCGTTCGTAACCAGTCCCTTTCAAAGCTGTACCAAAAACCCACATCCATTACATGCTAATACGTAACTCAATCAAATCAATTCTCAATCTCAATCTCAATCTCAGCACAATTAATTTACCACATGAACCTTCCTCCATTAGCACAAGCTTGCCTCAACGGATTTCTAGCCGCAACTGAAGATTTCACGAAACCTGAAACCCATTAACAGTTATTACATGCAACACTCTACTTGTCGATCACTAAATGAAGGGATGGTGGTTTGAATAAAAGTCTATAGAGGTACCTGAGCTAAGGCAAATTCTTTTGGTTGAAGAAGAGCGAGAACGGGACGACAGGGAACTAGTGCCCAAGCCAACAACAGTTGATGAAGTTGAGATTGTGGTTGCCATTGTTGTCTCTTGGTCTTTAGATCCTTCCTGGTTGAGCCAAATGCTTTTGAGCGGGTGTTTTATTATTCAGAAACAGCAGGACTGTGTTTTTTGGGTGTACGAGACAGAGATATTTGTGGAAGCGAAAGATTGCGTGGATGGATCGTCGATCAATAGCATTCTGCCACCTCAGAGTTCTATGGATAAAGTGGGGCCTGTAATTGGTTCTGTATCGCTACTCCAGCCACATTTTATGCTTAGATGGACTAGATATTACTACTACTAACAAAATACACATCTTAGTTGATTTATAATTTATTGAATAAAGATGGATCCATTCTGTTTGGTGTAGGCCTGTGAGAAATGCTTAACTTTGGGCTCGATCACATTTGAAGTAGTATAGGTTTTTGTGTGCTTATTAAGTTAGTCAATTATTATTATTTAATTAAAGTAAGTTGTAGTTTCTCTTATTATAATTGAAATAGGTAATCTCTTAGTCTTGATTTGATTGTTACTTAAGAGTAATTACTTTAACCAACCAAATTGATTGGGAATTTGACATGATTAGATGTTGGTAGTCAAGACTGTCCCTTACTATCGTTGCTTTGTTGTTTACGCAATGCTCTTCCTAACGTTGCTCGCTAACAATTTGTGCGCTGAGATTGGAAATCTCATAGTGAAAACTAACAAACCATTATGCCAACTGGTTAGCAGCTCATGGTCCTAATTGTTCCTCAAGGACAGATGTTTACATATATATGTATAACTCGAAAGAACTACTTACTATGTGAATGTTGATGTTGGGCTAAGGATACATTCGTATCGTATATGTAGTGAAATAATGATAATAAAATCTTGATTTAACTTGACTATTGATTTTATTCTTGAAACTGAAATGAGTCTCGTTAGAATCAGTACCTCGAAAAGCTTTGAAGTAGCAAGGCTGAAAATTTAGGAACAAATCCTCTGTTCTGGTATCTCAATTCCTACTTAATACTAACAATTCTCAGCCACAAATTTCCTTTTATCTCATTTGCTTACTGTGAACTTTCTGGATAATAGTTGTTGGCATAGGGTAGGACTTGAGTAAACGGAACAGATGATTTCATTCCTGAAAATTCAAACATAAGGTCTGAAATGATGAATAACAAATTGGGCGTATCATTATATAATCATGACCTCAACATCACGTAATCACCATGCTATTTTGGCTTGGAAATATATCTTTCTTCGATCTTATGAACATCGTATCGGTACTGATATTAGCTTTGGATTTGGCACAAGAATATATGGGTAGCAATCAATATTAGATACCATTTAAGAAAAATTTTTAAATTTATAAAATAATCATTAAATTTTTTTGAAATTACAAAATAATCCTTCACAATTCACATTTTACAAGTCATCCACAATTACATTTACAAGCCTCCGACATTACACACACATTCTACAATCCATGGTCCACAATTCTACAGATAGTAAAATATAACTTGACTTTACTACAATGTGTTTTAGATTACTTCCTAGAAAGGGGAAACCTTTCCTTTTTTTCTTTTTACAATTGTCCCTTTTTTGTTGTGCACTAATTTTTTCCTTGATTTAATTTTTTGGTTTAAATGCCAAACTGAGAGAAGCAATTAGTGTGTGAAAGTTTCTTCCTGATCTTTTTATTGGAAATTTTCAGTGTTAATTGTCTTTTCTATCTTCTAATATACATGTTTTCAAGTATGTATATTTCGTTTGTAACGTATGATGTAAATCAGAAAGGATGTACTTTCACAAAAATTCTATTTCAGCTGCAGTTGCTATAAAATGTATCTGTGATTGCTTGATATAAAGCAACTGTGTTAGCAACTGTAAATTTTCTAACACAAATGAAAGCAGAAAAAATAAATGCAAAATAAATAAATCAACACTTGAGAGTTTGTAACACAGTTCAACACATCTTGTCTACATCCGCGGGATCCTCACTCAGCTTAATCATTTTCATAAAAGAACAACCATAATTTTAATCAAGGCCTTACAAAGCTAACTCACTCTACCCTTTATACTATTCATCGCTTTCACTACCCGTGAAAGTAAATCACACTCAATAACACGACCAACTCGTGTTAACCTCAACGGAGGATTTTATCAACAATGTTCGATAATAAAAAGGAGAAAATAAAACAACTCAAGTGATTGAAGCAAAAAGGACATAAACAAAGACACTTGAGAATAGAAAATAACTCCCCTAACAATGTAGCTTCTTCAACGAAAGAGCGGGAAGTTGTCCACCAAAAATTTGCTATGAACCTTCGATAGTGTCACTGAGATATCCCATGCACAACAGCCACAAAACACATCAAATCAATAAATATTTCATCACCGAAATGACGTACACAAAGAGGTGCACCATCATCAACAGCCAAAAGCTACTTAAATTTTTTCACGTAAAACACCATCATCAAGAGCCATACGAAGTCACTCAACCCTTGAAGAAAAACACACAACAAATCTGAACAAAATCACCAAAATATCAGCTCACAAAAATAGTTTTAGATCCACGAAATTCCAGCTACCAAGTCACCATATTGTACTCTTTTTTTCCACGCAATTCAATCTAGAAAATTCATGCATTTGGCAGAGAAAATCAGTTGTCCAGTGTAGATAAAATCACCAAAAAATCAGCTGCCTTGGATAGCCATTATCCCTAAAATAGGCTATCAGGAAGAGTCCAAAAATCACCAAAATTTTACATCTTATCTTAGTCAAGATATAGTGATTTGATTTTAATTAAATCCTATCATGACTGGGATTTTTATCCCAAATAAACTTCATCTTCAAAGAATCTCACATAGAGTAGAATACTCGTTATAGTAAAATTTCACAAATAACGTCCAATTACAAGTAATGTCCAAAATATCATAATAATTCTTCCCTTTTTGGCATTATTTGTCACATATCGAAATTCTCCCTTAAGAAGATAATTGGACACACAACATCAAATCTACATAACATATAGGAACTTCCCCTTAATCGAACATCGAGTTGTAACTTCCAAATAACATTCAAGTTTACATAACATCAAGTTCAAGAAACATCTAAAGAAACAATAATCTCAAATAAACAATTATTTAATCATTCAAATTTCTCTCCCTTGGGATAAAAGATGCTAAAAAACAAGACTAATAGTTATAGAGATACCTTGAAATCTCCCCCTGAATTGAGCAGTCACCAACAAAGCACAAATATCAGATGAAAATAACATTCATATATCTCCCCTTTAGGACAAAACAATGTTAAAACGAAGAATGCCTTTAATGCGATTAATCTTAGCGAATAAAGTGGCATAAAAATCAGCATTAGGTGCAACGAAAGAATCATAAGCACGTAGCGTATTAGCAAAAGGCCAAGATGACAATTTACTACCAGTAAAAACACTAGCCAACATATAGCTACTCACATTAAAACCATTTGCATACGACTGATTAAATTCATAAACCACAAAAATGCATTTAAACCACAAAAATGCATTCAAGGAATCATAATCAAATGTAATCAATGTCCTCCACATATAAACCAAATAAAAGCATAAAGTTGTATCATCCAACACTCCCTTATCTAAATCACAATAAAATTATCACATCAACTTAGCATCGAAATGTCATGGCAGGAAGGAAGCATGCAAAAAATTCCTCTTAGTCAATAAAGCATCCAAATTAAATTGTTTATACTCAGCTAAACTTATAGGATGATCATAAACAAACCTGATTGAAGAGAGAGTATTCCATCGTTGTTAGGCTGAGAGGGTAGGCCATCAATAATACATTCTTTACCTAGGTCGTGATTGCATCACCATTGTCAATGAGGAACTCTGCAAAAGAAACCTTTGTAGGTCTCTCAACTCCAAATAAAACATCTATCTTCTGAAGATGATACATAAGAATTATAGCAACACATTCTCCTCGAATTCATATAGACGGGAAGTGTTCATAGTGAAATCATATTGCTCAAACTCATACAGCCCACAATATAGAGAGAAACTAAGATAAAACTTAAAAAACCCCGCCATAGAAAACCTGAATCTTCCTACAAGTCTCCAACCAAGTATCAACATTTTCTCGATATAACTCCGTAAATCAAAATCTAGAATTGAAACTGTCAAATCATCAAATAGAACCTCATTTACAGATCAAATATATTATTCAACAAGTAAGAAAAAGTCAAACAAACACCAAACACCTAAACTTTAGAAAACCAATAAATAAAAACTCAAAAAGTCTAGGAGTTAACTCCTTCAAATCCCCTTTTTTGTTTTTTTAATAAACAACATCAATATACTTCAAAAGTATAAATCACACAATCCCTGTGCCCCTCGAAGAAATTCAAACATGGCCTTATTTTTTGTCACATCATCTCTCAATTATCTGGTTGGTTTCTTCCTCCGAAGCGACCAACTGGTCCTCTGCTTGAACAGTTTCTTTACCAATAATAACTAGATGCTAATATGGGCAATTTTTTTATTTTTGCTTCTTATTATCTTTGTGCTAGTTGTAAGGCTGATTTTGAAGGTTTTCTTCTACCTCCAAGTTGGTTTTTAAATTATCCACATGAAGCACGTTTTTGAAGTGTGGTAATCTATCCACGTAAAGGGTCCCTCTTATAATAACCATGACCTTATTTCCATCTCTAAAAGTAACGTGGCCATTCACATAACTTTGATAATCCGTCGAGTAGCTTCTTTCAGCCTTGCTAACCCAAGTATGCTTTGGTAACGTTGGCTACTGCTAAAAGTTCATCGAATAGTGTCTAGATTTTTTGTTTTGAGCCCTCTGAAATATCATCTGTAACAACTACAAACAATTCAGTCTTATGTGTCCGTTTACCCTACAAAAGTGACATGTAGGCATAAACTTTCGGTTCCTCTTTAAAGTTTCTCTTTTAACAAATTTAGCTTCACCATTTTGCCCATTATTCAACTTAGAACATTCACTTTTATAACCAACACCTTGTACATCTCCTTTGATCTTATCAATTTCTAGCAACTGTTCTAGCTTTTCGATAACTCCATTTAACATCCTTATTCCTTTTTCACTATTAACTAGCTTTAATTTTATTTCATCAAATTTAGCTCTTGTAGATAATAACTTCTTCTCAAATGCCGCGCCTCTACTAGTATCCACACACTCACAAGACTGAACGCCCCACTCTGATGTGCTAGAACCAATCTTGTCCCTCTCTCTCTCTCTCTAGAGGACGACATCTAATAGGTTTTTTTTTATCTAATAAAAATCTTCTATCTCTTAATAAAACTCTTCTATCTCTTATCACCCCATATATCCACACACACACACACACACACACACACACACACATTACTGACCAAACCAAAAAAGAAAGACAAAAGAACAGTTAAAGCCAAGAATAAAAATTACAAA
>JANZXR010000171.1:4149151-4167345 GCA_027575705.1 Erythroxylum echinodendron | reverse complement strand
AAAATTAAAGCCTAATCACAACAAAATAATAAAATTAATCCCAAACATATTGAAGAAGAAATCGGGGTCCAACACTACAAGTTATAAACGGCCTATATTAAGACATTATAACTACCTAATGTTAAATAAGGTTGGAATACGACACTACTTGAATCACAACTGATAAATTAGAGTACATACTATAATTGGTTTCCAAGGCATACACTAACAATCTCCCAGTTGCACAAGAACTAATTATCCACATGTAGTCCCTTTGTCTCATTATATCTTGATTGAGCATAAGGTAGGAAATAGTGTCACCCTTATTAGGCTTAATCATGTTTCTAGATTTTTGAGTTAGATTGTGAAACAAACAACTAACATTCGCCTCATTTGTGCACAACCATGTAATTTTTCAGTCTCAACTCATTGAGGAGCCTAGAGATATCCTTCTCCCGTTATGTGGGAGAGACAAATTATATCTTGTTCATCCACATTCTTCTGTATGATTCATAGCATGCCCGAGCATTGCTTTTATAATCACCTTTTACGATTGATGTTTGACAATGTCAAAACAAACTAATCTACATGCAGGAAACTGTGACAAACTCAAGTCAAAGGACTATATTCAGCAGCTATAATGAGAACCACTTATGACATTTAAATAACAATCCTTGAAGTGTTCTCAGAGCGGGTCAATCTAATTGCATGTTCTCCAACATGCACCCATGTGATTAACATAATATCTCCATATTAATGACTCGTGAAACATGGTTATCAGTTAATCAACATGCTAGTTTCGACAATCATTATTATCTCTCACATTAATGACATCGACTAAGGACTTTATAATAATTGTGCTCATGTTACAATAGGGTCTCACGATCAAGTCACGCACTTGATGGCCAATTGTGAAATATAAATTATTCAAGGGATCATAATTCAAATTTATTTATAACTCCATTAAATATGAACACAACAAACAATAATTGGGCATTACTAATGGATTATCCAAAAACATATCAAAAAATTACACTCTTATATGATCATACATTCATATATCTAAGGTTTAATGCTCTAGTGTGACGATTATGCTTAGCCTGTGGGAGAGACTTAGTCAACGGATCAACTATATTAAAAACTGTCAACACTTTGCAAACCTTCACATCACCTCTTTCAATAATATGTGGAATAAGGTGAAAATGCCTGAGTATATGTTTGGTCTTCTAATGAGATTTTAGTTCCTTAGCTTAGGCAATGGCTCCATTATTATCACAATAAAGATCCACTGGATTCACAATGCTAGGAACCACACAAAGTTCAATGATGAACTTTCTAACCCAAACAATCTCTTTTGCTGCTTCAGAAGCAACAATGTACTCATTTTCTATTGTAGAATCAACAACTGTGTCCTGGTTGGAACTCTTCCAACACACTGCTCTGCTATTCAAACAGAATACAAATCCTGACTATGATCGGAAGTCATCTTTGTTTGATTGGAAACTGGCATCAGTGTAACCATTTACAATGAGCTCTTCCTCACCTCTATAGGTCAAAAACATATCCTTAGTTCTTCTCAAGTACTTAAGAATGTTCATAACAACTATCCAGTGACTTTCACTTGGATCTGACTGGTATCTACTCTTCATACTCAAAGCACATGCAACAGCCACACGAGTACACAACATGGCATATATGATGGATCCTATAACAAATGCATATGCGATCCTACTCATGCAGTTTCGCTCAATTGGTGTCGAAGGGCACTGATCCTTATCAAAACTATGTCATGTGACATGAATAAGAAACCTTTCTTAGATTCTTATATACTGAATCTATTCAAAACCTTATCGACGTAAGTGTTTTAACTTTGTCCAATAAACCTTCTCGATCTATCTCTATAGATTCTAATACCCAAAATGTAGGCTGCCTTGCCCAAGTCTTTCATTGAAAAGCAACTTTCTAACCAAGCTTTCACATATTAAAGCATAGGAATGTCATTTCTAATGAGTAATATGTCATCTACATATAAGACCAAGAAAAAAATTGCACTCCCACTGATCTTTTTATAAATACAAGGTTCTTCTTCATTTTTGGGGAAACCAAACTCTTTGTCTGCCTCATTAAAATGAAGATTCCAACTCTGAGAAGCATGCTTCAATTCGTAAATGGATCGATGAAGCTTGCATATTTTCCCAACATTTTCAGGAGATGTGAAACCTTCAGGCTATGTCATGTACACATCTTCTTCCAAATTCCCGTTAAAGAAAGTTATTTTTACATTCATTTGCCAAATCTCATAATCATAGAATGCAACAATTGCTAAGAGGATGTGAATGGATTTAAACATCGCAACTAGGGAATAACTCTCATCATAGTCAATACCATGAATTTGCTTAAAACCCTTAGCCACCAATCGAGCTTTGTATACACGTACATTACCATCTATGTCAACTTTCTTCTTGAAAACCCACTTACACTCAATGGTTTTTACACCATCAGGTAGGTCAACAAAAACTCATATGTTGTTTTGGTACATGGATTCTATTTCGCATTCCATAACTTGAAGCCAATTGTCAGAGTCAAGGCCCATCATTGTTTCCGTGTATGATGTAGGTTCATTATCCTCTATCAGTAATAGATTATGATGTTCTGTCACTAAGAAACCATACCTCATGGGTTCATGACAGATCTTTTCAAACCTTCATAGGGCTAGTGTCACAGGTGTATTTTCTATAACCTCTTGAGTTAGAGCATTCTCTTGTGAGGTGACTCTTTAAGATGTACTTTACTCCCACTAGTTCTTTTAGAAAGAAATTCTCTCTTTGGAAAGACATCATTTTAAGCAGTAAACACTTTGTTCTCAGTGGGATTGTAAAAGTAGTATCCTTTAGTTTCCTTAGGATACCCCATGAAGAAGCATGTATCAAATTTGGGTCCAAGTTTTTTCAGATATTAACCTTTTAACATAAGCTTCACGTCCCCAAATCTTTAGAAAAGACAAACTAGGAACTTTTCCTATCCATGTTTGATATTATGTCTTTTTTACTGTCTTTAATGGATTTCTATTAGTGTAAACGCAGTTGTTTCAAAAGAATATCCCCAAAATGAAAATGGAAGATTTGCATAACTCATCATAGATCGAACCATATCTAATAATGTTCGATTCATCCTTTCAGACACACCATTCCATTGTGGTATTCCAGGTGGAGTGACTTGTGAAACTATTCCACACTCTTTGAGATAGTCATCAAACTCTTAGCTCAAATATTCACCATCTCATTCCAATCGAAGGGCTTTTATTGGCTTGCCAATTTGATTTTGTACTTCATTTTAAAATTCCTTGAACTTTTCAAATGATTCATATTTATGGTTCATTAAATAAACATAACCATATCTACTGAGGTTGTTAGTAAATGTAATGAAGTAATGAAAATCTCCTCTAGCAGTTGAGTTTAATGGTCCACATATATCAGTATGTATGAGTTCTAATAAATCGCTAACCCTCTGACTGTGTCCAATAAAAG
Organism: Erythroxylum echinodendron; assembly: GCA_027575705.1. NCBI lineage: Eukaryota > Viridiplantae > Streptophyta > Magnoliopsida > Malpighiales > Erythroxylaceae > Erythroxylum > Erythroxylum echinodendron. Next base: position 4,163,839 of record JANZXR010000171.1, on the reverse strand, counting down.
GCACTTTAGTCATTTTTCCTAACAAACAAGATTCGCATGTCTCATATGATTCAAGATTAAAAGTGTTTAAAAGTCCATCATTGTGGAGTTTATGTATACGCTTCTCGTTTATATCTCCCAAACGATAATGCCAAAGGTAGGTGGGATTCAAATCATTAGATTTGAACCTTTTGGCATTTATGTTATAAACAATTCTTTCTAAATTCAAAACATAAAGCTCATTCTGTAATTGGGCGCTACCATAAAATATGTCATTGCGAGAAAATGAACAACAATTGTTCTTAATCATAAAACAAAAACCTTCCATGTCCAAAAATGAAACAGGGTTAATATTCCTACTTATAGCAGGTACATAGTAGCAATTATTAAGTTTTAAAAGCATGCCTGAAGGCAAAGATAAATGAAATGTCCCCACAGCTAAAACAAATCTTGCTCTGTTGCCTACACATAGGTCCAGTTCACACTTTACCAAAGTTCTACTATTTTGTAGTCCCTGCACATTCACACAATTGTGAGAACCACAACTAGAATCTAATACCCAAGATGTAGAACTAGACGTAGCAACATTTACTTCTATAGCATAAATACTTGAAGCAAAAGTGTCATTACCCTTCTTCTTCTTCACATCTTCCAAATATTTCTTGCAGTTTCTCTTCCAGTGACCTAACTCGTTACAATAATGGCAATGATCATCATTAGAAGGACAAAGCTTTGTCTTGGGTTTAGGATTAGGCTTATTCCGATTCTTAATCGAACCTTTGCCCTTACCCTTCCCTTTACTATTGCCTTGTTTCTTAAAACCTTTCCCCTTTTAGACCGTGAGGACCTTAGGGCAGCTCATGCATCTCAATCAAAGATTTATTCAGATTATGCATATTATAGTTCATAAAAAAAGTGTTATAATCCTCTGGAAGAGACTGAAGGATGATGTCAGTAGTCAACTCTTAGCTTATAGAAAATTCCAATCTTTCAAAGTTCTCAACAAGGCCAATCATCTTAATGATATGTGGTCTGAATGGGTTCCCTTTTTCCAGCATGCACTGAAAGAGAGACTTCATAGTTTGATATCTCTCAATTCGTGTTTGTTCCTGGAACAAAATTTCCAAGCTTGTAATCATCTCATAAGCTTCCACATTTTCAAACTGCTTTTGCAAGTCTGGGTTCATAGTTGCCAACATGAGACAACCAACATCAAGGGCATCATCCTCATGCTTCTTATAAGCATTTCTTTCAAGAAGGGGAGCAGTGGAAAGAGGTGCCCTTTTAGGGAGTGGTTTTTAAAGGACATAGTCCTTCTTTTCTTGCTTGAGAACAATTCTCAAGTTTCTATACCAGTACAGAAAGTTTGATCCATTCAATTTGTCCTTCTTAAGGACAATTTACAGTGAAAAACTAGATGAAGTGTTGATGGTCATGATTATCTACAATAAAAATATGCAACTTTTTGGTGACATTTTTGTTAATAAAACCCAATTCTTAACAATTAAGAAGCTCCCACTATACCCATATAGCAAATGTCCCTCAAAATGAGTATAGTGGTCCAAGATCCATATTTCACCAAGACCCAAGTGAGCTTTGGCTCATCGCTTGAATCTTAGTTATTCAGGTAAGCAACTATTTGCTAATTAGATCATATATAACTCTTGGTTGTTGAGTGACATCTTATGTCTCGGCTCCTTACTACACGCCTCAAAGTTCAAAACCGTTTTGATAACCACATTAAGTAAACCAATCCTCACTTATAGGTTACCATTACCTGTCTTATTGGATTTAAATAATCAAGAGCATCGTGCTTTGGCAAGCCCACTACTCAACGATTCAAGTCCTTGCAGGTGTAGAATTGGAAAGTCATTAATTATTACCTAATATTGTTGAGGGACTAAGTTGATTATGAAATTGCTATATATATGCATAAAAGAAATTATAACTAAAAGCATGAATAAAGCAATAATAATGTGATATAGTATGCCCCCTAAACTATGAGGATCTAATCTCCAATATAAATGTCTTGTAGCAAATGGATCGCCATCCTCGTACCTTCACTCCAATCAATTTGATTCTTCAAGTAACTTGAAAGGTACAACATTATAACTGAAACTAGTAATAATCTAATTATTACATAAAAAACATAACAACACGTAAGTTATATCCAAAATTACATAATACATAATGACATGCAGGTTGTATCCAAAACATAAATAAACTATGGGTCATACTATTCACCAATCATAATCAAGGTAAGATATCAAATATCTAATCACATAAAATACCAAATGTAAAAAAACACGTGATTAACATAAAATACGAAATTTGGCGGGGTTAGGGGATTGAGGGACAGCGCCCCTCACAGGATCCAAGGGACAACTGATTAATGTTATTAATTCTATTTGTTAATTATTCTTATTAATTTGAAAATATTCAATCACATTGAATTATGGAAAAACCCCTCATTCAATCATATTGAATTATCAAAAATCCCTATTTTCATAAGTTTTAACCAATTCAATTTCAATAAACACAGGCGGCTTTGATACCACTGAAGGTGTTTTTGGACAATCTACAGCAATAAACTTCACAAGTAAGAATCCGAAACACCAAGACCCCTGTGAATATTGAAACCAAATCACGATATATACCTTTATACAGTGAAAATAGAGAGAGGTGCTGCTAGTGTCGGGAGGAGCACATCAAATGTGACGCCTTCATCGGTATCCACACACTCGCAAGACTAAACGCCCCACTCTGATGTGCTAGCACCAATCTCATCCCTCTCTCTCTCTCTAAAGGATAACATCCATTAGGGTTATTTTTGATCTGATAAAACTCTTCTATCTCTTATCCCATGTATCCATATATATATATATATAGGAAAACCCTAAGGCCCAAAGCCCAAATCTGAATTAGGTCTATTAATTGTTCAGTCTACTTGGTGTGTGACCCCTGTAGGCTTATTTAATATTAACAGCAGGCCTAAACTTCTTTTAGGTCCACAAGTTATAAGCGGGTTCTCGCAAGACATTATAACCACCCAATATTAAATAAGGTTAGAATATGCACTGCTTAAATCATAACTGATAAATTAGAGTACATCCTATAATTGGTTCGCAGGGCATACAATAACATTCTGCACTCATTTTGCATATATTAATTTATAGACCTTGTAAATATCTTTCTTTTTTAATTCTGAGTTGTTGTCATCGCTGTCACAATCTAAATTTAAGTTTAGAAAAACATCTGTATTTTTGTCGTCAATTTCTTCACCGATTGCTACTAAGGAAGCAACTAGACTTTTATTGTTTAAAGCAACTAATGCAACATAAGTACTCACAATTTATTTTTCGTTGCCATACTCACTTTCATTTTTTTTTTCACACCAAGTGCTAGTGTAAGACTTTCTTTTTCTCCTTTTAAGAATGTTAGCAATTTCGCTTGCATGTCTCCAAAACCTTGAAATTTATGACATTGTATCTTCTTTGTTTTTGCTTGTTGTTTGAAGTTATTATCGGAAGGAATCCCACCATTCTGTTTGAACGCAAGTATATCTTTCTTCACCTTCTTTAGCCACTTACTGAAATTTCTTATCAATAACATCATATCTTCATCCTCATCAGATTCATCTCCTAAATCATTCATGACTTTACCAACCTCAACTTATAATGTCAATCCTTTGCTCTTCTCACTGATGTCTCTCAACAAATTCATCTCAGAGTTTGTAAGAATCTCAATTACCTTATTCAAAGATAATTTATTGATATCATGGGTTTCTTTGATGGCTGCAAGTTTTCAGTCTGAATGTCAGAGGTAGTGATCTCAAAGTTTTCTTGACAAGTTTCATATTCGAATATTTCTTCCCAATTTGATGTGCTTGGTTGACAATATCACGCAACCTCTCATCGAAGTCTCTAATTGTATCGCTTTCATCCATTTTAAGCTTTTCAAATCTAGCGACCAAAAGAACAACAATAGTTTTACTCAAGGCTTTACAAGCCGACTCATCCTACCCTTGACACTATCCCTCATCCTCACTACTTGTGAAAGTAAATCACACCTAATAATACAAACAACTCGTATTGACCTTAACAGAGGATTTTCTCAATAATATTCGATAATAAAATGGAGAAAATGACATAACTCAAGTGATTGAAACAATAAGGACATAAACAAAGACGTTTGAGAAGAGAAAACAACTCTCCTAACAATGTAGCTTCTTTAACAAAAGAACGGGAAGTTGTCCACTAAAAATTTGATGTGAACCTTCGATAGTGTCACTGTAATATCCCATGTACAACAGCCACAAAATATCTCAAATCAACAAACTTTTCATCACCGAAACATCATACACGAAGTTTTTCCCTCAACTACACAAAAAACTACTGAAAGTTTTAACGCAAAATACCATCATCGACAGCCCTACAAAGTCACGCAGCCTTTAAAGGAAAAGACACACAACAAATCTGGACAGAATCACCAAAATACCAGCTCACAAAAATAGTTTTAGATTCACGAATTTCCAACTGTCAAGTCCCCATATTGTAGTCGTTTTTCCACGCAATTTAGCCTAGAAAATTCACACAATTGGCGGAGAAAATGAGTTGTCCAGTATAAATAAAATCACCAAAAAATCAGCTACCTTAGATAGCCATTATTCCCAAAATAGGCTATCAAAAGGAGTCCAAAAATTACCAAAAATCTACATCTTATCTTAGTCAAGATATGGTGATTTGATTCCAATTAAATCCTATAATAACTGGAATTTTTATCCCAAATAAACCTCATCTTCAAAGAATCTCACATAGAGTAGAATACTCATCATGGTGAAATTCCTAAATAACCAAAAGTGTCCAATTATAAATAATGCCAAAAATTTTATAACACATATCTTAACATATGAAATTCAGTTTGTATCTCAATCCACTATCAATGAATTGCTGGACACTCAGAGTTGAGACAAAACGCATCCTTTTGCAATCTCTGTTTAGTTTTATGAGTTTCAACATCGTGGGAAGGAAACAAAGCATATGGAGGAGCTATGAGGCTTTAGATCTTGTAGAGAAGCTGCTGATGTGGTAGGTTCAGGTGCGGAGGCTGCTGGCTATGGCAACTGTAGGCAAGAGTTATGGCTGGCCATGGTGGCTGTGGGGGCATATATGGTGGCTCCAGGTTGCGACGACTGGGGGTGGGGGTTGTGGCAGCTTCTCGTCTGCATGATTGCTTATACCCAAAGTTGCCTACTACCATGGCTGGCACTAGACAAAGGCAGGTAGGGCACCTGCTCAGGGCTCATCAACAAGAGGGCCCCCTTTTGGAGTCTCCTTGCATTCTTACAACTATAAGTTAACGTTAACTAACTTATCGAAGAAGAAGAAGATATGTTAGAAAGAAGAGATGGCCACCGAATCTTCTCTTGTGTCTTGTGTTTAGTTTTCTCATCTCTCATCTCTTATCTCTCATTGCTCTCTGCTCTTCCTTCTTCAACTTTAACTAATAACGTTATCATAAGTTAACGTTAACTAACTTATGATAACTTATAACATCATTTACCATAGTTATAAATAGTTTTGAAGAATTTAGGTATATTTGTACCCTTTAATTTTTTATTTTCATCAACATATGCATTTAAGATACTTCAACTCAAAAATTAGCAGTAAAATTTTTTTACGATTCTGTCTTCTAAGTTTCAAGTGTAATTTAAAGGGAAAGTAAAGTTTATGATTTTTTAATTTATTTTTAACTTGTTAAATATTTGGATATGTTATAATTAATTTGTAATTTTTCATTAACGTAAACATTATATTAGCATTTTAAATCAAAACATTAAGATTAAATGATATTGTATTTATTTGTGTTTCTCCTTTTTTATTTTTAGATTACTTATTATTTATAAAAATAAATAAATATTAATAAATAATTTAATTTTTGTAATTGTAATTTTCATTATACTTTGCCAAAAGTAATTTAATAATTGTTGGATTTGTGTTCGTGTAGAGTTCACATAAGTTTAGGGATAATATGACTAAATCAAATAATTTAAGTTACTCAATTCAAAGATTAAATAAATGATTTCCTTTATTATAAAAAAACGTATGATTCTATTAAACATATAATAATAATAATAATAATAATAATAATAATAATAATAATAATAATAATAATATTCAATTATTTCCATAACTTATAATAGGATAATATTTGACTCGAAAAATTTAGACTATTTAATAACTTAGAATATTTAAGTTTATATGTTTGTATATTGTCAATTTATTGGAGTCCTTTTTTGTTACCTAGGGTCTATAAAACAATAAGAACGACCCTGTCTGCTGCATTTCAATTTATATCTAGTCCTTTTTTTTGCATTTAAATCTTTGAATTATTTGAATTTCACCCGGTATTTAACAGATATTTTGGTTGACATGAAATGAGATATTTTGTAGCGTTTTTCAGCACGAAATTCAAACTTTCCTGCCCTTTTAATGCAGGCGTCGGCTTCAATGATTAGGTTTCGATAACTTCCACGGCAACTTGCGCTCAATCACATACTGAGGGTCCATTAAAGGATGAAATTGTTTATTGAATTCAAGTTCCATTACCAATAAATAAATACACAGCTATTAGTTTGACAATTCAATGAGTAATTGCCTATTATCAAAACCTTTATTTTGTTAGTTAAGATCTTTTCAAATGCCCACTTGTCCCCCTTCCCTCGTTCACTTTATCAATTTCTTCTGCAAATAAGTCAAAAGTTACTTCTCTTTTTTCTCTTTTCTAGTGTTTTATCATGTACAATGTACCGTTAATTGATAATTAATACAATGGATCCTTCAACTCAATCCCAAAGCTTCATCCCAGGAGTGATTTTGGAAACGGACTCTCCAATTTCTAACGAACTAAAATCCTTTTGGCACTTAACCGTGTCTCATGTACTGCATATCTGGATACTTGTTCTAACGGTTTAACTAACAGCTCAAAGTCACAGCTAGCTGTTCCTTAGGATTGATGTTCTTACAAATTAATTGGGCGGCGGTCGGCCTTTAGCACACTGTAATTCGCAATAACTGCTAAAAAGATCGGACAAAAGTGCTTAGTCCCTTAAAACAGCACAAGATGCCAAATTAATGAATGCCAAGTTGTGGGCAGTCCTTTCGTCCATTATCTCCCCAGCTTGACCGCCTCCTAATCTTTCTTTTATGGAGCGACGTATGAAAGAGATGGAGACCGTCAAGATCATCTCAGCATATAATATTATATAATTACGGAACAAAACAAATAAAAAAAATGAAGCATCACTTTTTATATAAACAAATCATTAAATTTGGTTAATCTTATTGAATAATAAAAAATATTACAAAGTGACAAGTTTTGTAGATCAAACAATAAATAACATATTTATTTTCCTCTTTCTTATCATATTCTTTTTATCCTGTTGTTTAATTAATACATATAAACTGTAATTGAAATTCGATATTGTGTACTTATAAATCAAAAATCAATCTTTCCCTGTACCAAGCAATCCTGTGTTCTTTCTTCTTCGGCTATCTAAACATAACGAAACGCAAAAACGAAATGAATAAAGCGACCCAAACGGCAACGAAAAGCATATCCGCCGCACTCTCTCTCCTCTGCTTCTTCTCTCTCCAAACTCTTTTCTTCTCAACAAATTCCTCGTACCTCTCTTTCTCAACTCCAAATCTTGTCCTTCTCCTCTCTCCCCTCTCCATAGCATTATGCAAAATTACCAAACTGTCTCTCCCATTCAACCTTTTTCCTTCCATGTCCTCCACCCTCATGCTCAACTCCGTCATCTCCGTCTCTCCGCCCTCCTTCCCCCCGCACGTCAACACCACCTCCCACTTCACCGGCCCCCCTATACCGTCCACGACCGTCGCGAACTTCACCTCCACTTCTCCGGTCAACCAGTGCTTCTTCACCGACACCGGCCTCTCACTCGAAACATTAACCGCCCGTTTTAGCTCCGGGTCGATCATTTTCCAACTTAGCCTCATATTCTCTTCGAGCTGTTTAAGCCACTTCTCTCCGACGTCGCCTCGCTCCCGTCTTTGCTCGTACTCTCTAGGCTCTAGCAACCCAATCCCAAAAGGCGCGCAGAAAAACCAATCCGTAACCGTCTCGGTCTCCACAACCTCCGAGAAGATTGGAACGTTTTGATAATAAATATCAACTGCTGATATCAATCTCGTCGTTGTTATCATTTGATCATTAAGGTTACTATCGCGTTTGTGGTGGAGAAGAGGATATGAGTCAGATAACAATGTCCGGTGACCGGCGGCGAATGTGGAGACCACGCGGCTGACGCGGAGGTCGTTAACTGATGGCCAGATGGATGTGCATATGTTTCTCCAGAGAGTTTCGTCGGCGGAGAGAGCGCGTAGGTCCGTCGACACGCAGGAGGTGGAAGCCAGGGTCGGCCCGTCTAGCAGAGTAAAGATTCGGTTCTGGAGGATGTCGGGGGGAAGGCGGGAGAGAGTTTGGTCGCCGACATGGTGGATGGTGAACGAATCCCACGTCTGTAATTGAGCGCAAACGACCATTAGAATTATTTCTGGTTTTGAAGTTTGGGAGAGTGTAATGAACATAAGAGAAAAGGATAAACAGAAATGGGTATTTATATAGGCTAGGCACTGTCTGCTCCTCGCAAGTTGGGGTATTTGGTCAAAGAAGGAGAGAAAGACAACAGTGGACAGTAGTGATAAGTACCTTGTGAACTCGCAAAGTTTGATTTTGTCTGAAGTCCAAAATACAAAGAAAGATCCTCTAATTCTAAATTAAAAATTTTATACTTTAGGGTATTACCCTATCCTTTCCACCTCGACTCCTAGTCTCTATCGTCAGTGTTGCCGGCCCCAAAAATCCATCACCAATAACTCACTTTTCATCTTTCTATTTGTTTGTGTTATTCTAAATAGTATACTGACAGATGCAATCATTTCATCATGATCACGTGGCACTCAACTTAATTTTGTATTGTAGTTGATTCGATGACGTAGGATGTCTTAATTAGATTACGTGGTTCGTGGTTGGGAAATTTTTGATTAGACTAGATAACAAAACCCATCACTTTGGACCAATTAACATTTTACATGTAATTAAATGGTCCAAAATACAAAGAAAGATCATATTTTAGGGTATCCTTTCCACCCTCTCGATTCCTAGTCTCTATCATCACTATTGCCGGCCCCAAAATCCATTAGCAATAACCCACTTTTCATCTTTCTATCTGTTTGTGTTACAATCACTTTAATGATCTAAGTCTTCCTTAACAATATATTAAGTTTGCTTTGAATTTTCATATGAAATTAACTCACTTTTTCCTTTCAATTTCCCCTTTTGTGTTAGATTGTCATATAATTAATGGGAAATAGGGACAACTTTCTCTTCCACCGAACTTTTGTAACAATTTCATTCCAGTTAAATATATTGAAGCAAAAGGAACGAGTCTTTTCTGTAAGTATTGAAGAATAGTCTTTAATGTTAAACTTTTGTTTGTATAAATTCTCAACATTATCACTTGACTTGGAGATGAGTTACAAATTAGTGGTACTACAATAGGGATAACAACTAGGTTCGATTTGACTTGAATTAATAAGTTAGATTCGAGTTGATTAGATCTTAAGCCTAGTCTTAAATTGCCCAGATTAGATTCAACTTGAGGCTCTATCATTTTAAGCAAAAAGATATTATTTTGCTAAAAATAATTTTATTTTGTATTTTTAGTTAGAAAAATAATTTTAGACAAGTTCAGTCCGGTCGATTCGAGCCACCTCAAGCCTAGTCAAGCTAGGAATCTGGCAAGTTGTCTTGGACTCATCAAACTTTGTGCTAAGCTTGGCCTCAACAACATTAGATCGACTTACGGTTGGGTGGCATAGGCGGATCCGGTAGTCCATTGTCATCTCTAAACTGTCAAAGCACTTTAATCTTTACCTTTTGGAAGCCTCACCCGTCGTTTTATGCTTGGCAGTTATTAAATAGTTACTGAAAAACCAACAAATATGATGGTAGTTTATTGAAAAGATAATAAATCTAAAAGTTTAATTAAGCGAAACATTTTATTAACAGTAAAAAGATTTATGTGATATCTTTTTCTTAAATAAGTTTTAAGTGTTAAATAAATAATAATGATTAATATATTTATCACATGAGATTCAAAAATTATATTAATAAAGACGAAATATTATATAACTCATCTAAATATCAGTTATTTTGTTAATCACATTAATAAAATATTAATACATACAATATTTTGAGTTGAATTATATGATTTTAAAAAATTAAACAATTAATTAAAATTTTTAAAAATTGAAATTTTAATTAAAATTAAAGATTGGAAATTTGTAGTCCATTGTTCATTATTTAAAGGACTCTATTATATGAATATCATGATTAATATTAGTTAAATTACTTTTATATATGAATAAATAATTTATGTTATGCTACTAAAATAATGATTTATAATTTTTTAATTATTCAAAATCATTTTCAAACATGCTTTTGACTTTTAATCTTAATAAAAATATAAAACCCTTATATAGTATGTAATTTTCTGGATATACAAATTACGTGCTGTGGACTAGAATCATATAAAAGAATGATTTTAGTTTGTTATTAATTTTATAACTTTTTATTTACTTAAATCTTTTTACAATCTTAATAAATTATGGATTTTTCAGTAAATAATGGAGTTATTGATAAACTTATTTACAGATCATTGTGTGTTGATAAGCAATATTTGGAAAATGAAATGACAATAGGATTGGAGAAAAGAATGGCCGGTGCCGTAGGAGGGATAGCTTCATCAGATCATGAGATGGATACTGAGGATGCGATGGCGACAACAGGGAGAGTTAAATTTCGTGATAGAGAGATGGGTAACAACTTGGTATCGGAAGAAGCGACGGAGGGAGGCAACCTTGAATCATCAACTAGGTCTTCGTATAGAGACAGTGTGATGCGCAATACCACCACAAATCAGGTACCTGTGACTGTAGGGGAAGGGGATGTAGTGATTGATTGTGATGAAAGGGGACCCTATATGGTGATTTCTGATGAGTTTGAAGCCCGCATTAATGAGGAATGGAGGAATACGGTAATAGTGAAACTATTGGGAAGGAATATTTCATATGCTTGGATGTGCTCTAAATTGAAAGGCTTATGGAAATTATTCGCTGAACCGAAAATCATTGATGTGGACAACGGTTTCTTCTTGGTTAAACTCCAGGACATCCAAGATATGGAATATGTCTTGTTGGGCGAACCGTGAGTAGCAGTAGGGCACTACTTAACGGTGCAATGATGGTATCCAGGATTCAGGGCAAATTAGGCAGTGGTGTCTAAGGTGAGAGGTTGGATCAGATTCTTAGAATTACCAGTCCAATATTACCACCCGACTATCTTGACAGGGTTGGGCAACATGGTAGGTTGTACGCACAAAATTGATATTCCAACACTGCATTCTCAACGAGGAAGGTTCGCACGCGTTGCAGTTGAGATAGATTTGGCGGAACCATTGCTGGCCAGAGTCCGCTTCAACAAGATATGGCAAAGAATTGAATATGAGAACATGCCACAAGTTTGCTATGGTTGTGGAAGGCTTGGCCATGGTCAGTTGACATGCCCGTACGGTGATAAAGTGGATATCACTCAGACCAAGAACAATGTTAATGGAAATCAATCCAGTAGTGGGACGACCCAAGCCTAGCCGTGCTTGGAAGGTAGTTTGCAGCAGGAGGCTTCGTCGGAGCCTGAATTTGGCCCCTATATCCACACACCTCGTCGGCCGAGAAGAGTGCCCAGAGTTATGCCGAAAGTAGCGGAAATTGATACTACTGGAGAGTGGGATCCTATTAGCAATCAAGGATCGGGATCCTGTTTTGATATCCTACAAGGAATTAATGAAGAGTCAAATCCAGGGAATAATAGGAAGGAAGCCCCAACTAACCAGATAGGCATATTTACAGGGACGGGTGAGAAGATTAATGGATGGCACACTGGGAATTCAAAAACAAAGCTGGGCCAGGGGAATAAGGCCTTGGCACTACCACGCCAGACTGGGCGGAGCACTGGGCAGATGAGCCACACAGAGAAAAGCATAGCCCTAGCCAGGCCCAGAGCGGCAAACACAAGTTTCAACTTGGTCAGCCAAGGCTTCCTAGAGAATAAAATGGAAGGTTGGCCCGTCCACTAGCCAAAATTGGAAACATCTTACCAGATCTGTCACTTCAATAAGGAATGACCAAGCAAAGTTATGCGGGTGGGAAGGTGTTGACGGATGGAGTGCCCAGTAAGAGATCATGCCACTACGACATGGATCCCTTGGAAACCGTTGGTAATATTGGCTCGACCTTACAGGTGCAACAAATATTAGATAAACCTTCAAATGATATGGTCCTATCCAGTGATGGAGTACACGTGCATGAGTTTGTTGACGGGACCTCCGCTCCCGCTGTTTGATTAAGAAGTGCTATAGTACTCTCATCCAACCATTACTAATGATAGTGTTATCTTGGAATTGTCAAGAGGTAGGGAACCCCAATTTTCTCAAGGTAATGAAAGAGATGAAGAAAGACCATAAGCCAGATCTTTGTATTATCATAGAACTGAAGATTCATGGGGAAAGAGCTGATAGAGTAGTGGCGAAGCTAGGATGGGCGAACTCATTTAGGGTGGACGCCTGAGGTTTCTCTGGTGGCATTTGGCTCCTTTGGCATGATCAACATTGTTCAATCTGAGTGCTTGAATCAGGAGGGCAGTTCATACATTACGAGTGGGTCATATGGGGAAATAGAGGTGTTGATACGACTGTGTATGGTAACCAGAATCCAGCATTGCGCAGAGAGCTTTGGGCTTCCCTACGAAAATTAATTATTCCTCCGAGAGAACCTTGGTTGTTAATTGGTGATTCTAACACGCTGTTGCATGCAGACGAGAAACGAGGTGGCGCGAAATTTATTAGCAACAGGGGTCGAGAGCTGGAATCAGTTATACATGATTGTAGCCAACTGGATATGGGATTCACCGGTCCTAAGTTTACTTGGTTTAGAGGCCTAGTGGCTGGGAGACTGGACAGGGCTCTATGCAATACTCACTGGCGACTAGTGTTTCCTAATGCAGTAGTACGTCATTTACCACGAGTAAGATCAGATCACTGGCCACTAGTTGTAGTTACAGAGATGGTGGATTTAAGTTGTCACACCGCTAGGCCTTTCAGGTTTTAAGCTGCATGGTTAAGCCATCCAAGCTTTGAGGGTTTTGTACGGGAGAAGTGGCCTACTAACGTTGATTGGATGAAGGGTTATGACCGGTTCATCAGCACTATCCATGACTAGAACAAATCAACGTTTGGAAACATATTCAGTCGTAAAAAGAAACTGTTAGCCAGCCTTAAGAGTGTTGAAGCACATATGGCTATTAACCCGTCAGAGCAGTTAGTTCACATGGGAAATGATCTAAGGAAAGAGTATGAACTGACATTACCGTAGGAGGAGATGTTATGGTTCCAGAAGTCGCGTGTTAATTGGATCCACCAAGGGGACCGTAACACTAGATTTTTCCATTTGTCTACTATTGTTCGCCGGCGACACAATAAGGTGGAGTCACTGCGCATGGACCAGGGTGTATAGATTTCGGATCAGACCCAGTTGAAACAGATGGCTGTATCGTTTTTCATAAAGTTATATACAAAGGAGTAGCTGAATCATGTTCCTTTAACTACAACGACCTCAATTCATAACAAAGGTTGTGCAGCTGCTGGTCGGATGCTACAACAAATCACTAAGGAGGAGGTGCAGAAGAGTGTATGATCAATCGGGAAGTTTAAGGCACCGGGCATTGATGGGCTCCAACCGGTATTCTTCCAGAGTCAGTGGCAGATTGTGGGGGATGCTGTTTATAATTTGGTCATGCAGTTCATTCGGCATGGAATCTTGGATCTGTACTTGAATGCCACCCTTCTCGTGCTAATACTGAAGGTCCCTAATCCAGAGATGCTAACACATTTCCGACCAGTTAGCTGATGTAACGTACTGTACAAGGTCATTACAAAATTATTGGCGGGATTTATGCGGAACTTTATGCCTGGGCTTATCTTGGAAACTTAGTCTAGCTTTGTCCCTGGTAGACAAATTATAGACAATATTGTAATTGTGCAAGAAGTGGTACACTCTATAAAGAAGAAGAAGGATCAAGTGGGGTGGATGGCTATTAAGCTGGACCTTGAAAAAGCTTATGATAGATTAAAATGGAAATTTATAATCGAAACTCTGCATTTGGCCAGGTTTGATGAGGTGTTCATTGAGAGAGTTAGGAAATGTATTGACTCGGTATCCATGAGAGTGGTTTGGAATGGAGATTTAACAGAAAGTTTTTTTCCAACTCGCGGTATTAGATAGGGGGACTCATTATCTCCATACTTGTTTGTTCTTTGTATGGAACGTCTATCCCATCTGATTAAAGACGCTGTTGCACCTAAACAATGAAAGGAGATTCGGTTAGGTAGATGAGGACCGAATCTAACACATTTATTCTTTGCAAATGATATTTTTCTATTTGCAGAGGCTTCCCTTGAGCAAGAAAGTATAATTGCCTCTGTATTGCAACGGTTTTGCCAAAGTTCAGGCCAAAGAGTAAGTCCGAGTAAATCTGTGATCCACTTCTCTAGGAATGTGCCTGAGGGTT
>JANZXR010000171.1:4128292-4149051 GCA_027575705.1 Erythroxylum echinodendron | reverse complement strand
GTTTGGCCTCTAATATAAGTAGGCTGTTGGGTTTTTCTGTCTCATCTAATCTTGGGAAGTATCTTGGAGCCCCAATCATACATGGTCGTTGTTCCAGATTACATTTCCAACCACTTGTTGAATAGACAAAAGCGAGACTATCTTCCTGGAAGGCTCGACAACTATCATTAGCAGGGAGAGTCACTCTTGCGAGGTCGGTGTTAACCACGCTACCAATCTTCAACACGCAGACAAGTATTTTACCGGCTTCAATACTTAATGAACTAGACAAAATCATCAGATGCTTTATTTGGGGATTGACGGAAGGGCATCGTAAGCTTCATCTGGTGGGCTGGAATGAGATATGTCAATCTAAAGAAGATGGTGGACTAGGACTGAGACAGGCCACCTCCCGCAATCTAGCAATGATCATGAAGCTGGCGTGGAGATTTCTTACCGATGAGTCTGCCCTTTGGGCAAAATACTTAAAGGGAAATATGGGAGGGACAGTGATATGAGGAAGGCAGTGGAATTGAACCCGAATTGTTCCAGCTCTTGGAAGGCAATTGTTCAGGTATGACCGATGATATTAGGAGCGATCAGATGGGTAGTGGGTAATGGGAAACGAATTTTGTTTTGCAAAGACAACTGGTTTGAGGAGCTTGGACCTTTGGTCGGTCACGCCAGTGAGGAGCTCGATGAAGAGCTGAGTCCGAAGACTGTTGCCGACTATTTGAATCAGGATGGGACTTGGAAGTGGTCAAGCATTAGGCCCTTACTACCGGACTACATATGCAACAAATTAGCACCGGTTTACATTAACCTAGAGGAGGATACGAGGGATGTTCTTGCTTGGAATAGGATCGCTAGCGGACAATTCACAATGGCCAGTTCCTATGGCTTAGTCGAGGACGAACTTGAAGATGAAGGAAGTAATATATGGAAGGAGATTTGGAGTTGGAAAGGCCCAGAAAGAATTCGTACGATTATGTGGTTGATTGCAAAGAATAGGTTAGCTACCCGAGTAGCCTACTTTAGAAGAAGAATTGTTTCGGAATCGGTATGTTCTTGCTGTCATCAAGGTGATGAGGATGTAATGCATACTATCCATGATTGTCTCGTTCCACATAGAATCTGGTCTAGTTTGGTTCCTCAGAACCAGCAAGAGGTGTTCTTTTCCCAACCGCGAGAGACATGGCTAATGATGAATTTGAGGAAAACAGGGGGGCCCGAGACTGACTCAATACCGTGATCCCTCCTGTTCGGGACAACTGTTTGGTTGGTGTGGAGATGGAGAAACCAACATATTTTTGGAGACGGACAAACTCTTCCGTTTAATTTGGAGGCAGCTGTGGTGAAGCAAGAGAAAGAGTTCTATTTTGCACAGGAGATTATAGGACAGATCACAGGCTTCAAAGGACACTGAGAAGATAAATGGGTCCGTTAGATCCCACCCTTACTTGGAAGCATTAAGCTGAATTGTGATGGAGCCTTTGGATCTCAACGATTATTTGCAAGTGCAGGAGGGGTACTTCGAGATGAGAAGGGTCAATGGTTGGGGGTTTTCTTCATACTGTAAAAGCTTGCAGTGTTTTGGATATTGAGATTATCAGCATTTTAACTGGGCTGCATCTTTGCGTTAGCAAGGGTTTCCGGAAGGTCTATGTAAAGAGTGATAGCTTGGAGGCTATTAACTTAATAACAAGATCGTTGGGGGATAGACGAGTCAGTTCA
This sequence comes from Erythroxylum echinodendron, assembly GCA_027575705.1. Lineage (NCBI taxonomy): Eukaryota > Viridiplantae > Streptophyta > Magnoliopsida > Malpighiales > Erythroxylaceae > Erythroxylum > Erythroxylum echinodendron. The sequence goes on along the minus strand of JANZXR010000171.1, from coordinate 4,147,338 downwards.
CCGGTTCGGCAGTGTCATGAACTGTAAGGGGAGTTTGAGCATGTTTCCTTCACACATGTCTTCCGTGAAGCTAATAAACCTGCAGATAAGTTAGCCAGGTTAGCTACTACTAAGCCGTTAGGAACAGTGGTATTGGCGGTTGCCCCACCTGCTATCCAATCTTGTTTAGTAGCTGATGTCATGGGTATCTGTACTGGTGATTCGTAATGAATGGAATTTGTATTGCTTTTGACCCAAAACAAAAAAAAAAACAATAGGGTCGGAAATTTAAAATCAGGTTCGGGTGGGCCCATCCCTTAGCTTTGCGAAGCCGTTAAAACTTAAAACCCCAAACTTCAAATCCGACTCTTCTTGCATTTTCTCCATTTCGCTCCTTTTTTTATCTTTCTTCCGAGTCTCTTGTCTCTTAAGTCTCTCTGGATCAAACCCGTTAATCTCATCTGTTGATCATTTCGTTTTCATTGGTTTGTACTGGTCATTTTGGTTTCTGGGTGGCCCCTAATTTCTTGTAGCACTAATCACTTCGATTAGTTTCAACGATGCAACTGATCTTGGTGGTCAAGAAACGTAATTTCTCCATTTCCCCAGGTCAGATTCTTAGTGTTTTGATAGCTTCCTACCAATAGGAATTGATGAACTTGAAAGGTGAAAGAATGGCGAAGAGATCAGCTTTAGGTACAATAGTGAGAAAAAGGCTCTCTGATATTACCAACTCTCAGTCGCAGCCCGAATTGGATATAATCGAGGAAAAAGAAAACCAAGTTTCTGATTCTGCTGAAGAATTCATCAACAAGCTTCTCCAGGTATAGTTTTTTCATTTGGGCTTTTCTTAATAAGAACATTTATGACTGGAGTTTGCTTTGACTTTGTTAAGGCTAGCAGTTTAATTTATTTCTATTGCTAAAGATGTGTTGGTCTGTCTCTGTAATTACTGGGCCGTGCTTACGCCTGTACTTATGTGTTCTCTTCGTTGTGGATGGTGGTAAACAGGAAAAGGCAGCGTTGGTCAAACTTATTGAGGAGAGGAAGTATCCTTTTCATTGTTCTATTCTTGTTGATTGAGTTTCTTCCTGTGAAGAAAACACAAAGATTCTTCATAAAACTACACTGAAACACTAAAGATCAAGGTTACAGATGAAGAGTCGAAGCAAAAAGAAAGAAGAATAGCTGAGACTTGCAAAGGGAAATAAAAGGTGAGTTTTGAAGGTTCAGAAGGTTGTCTGAAGACTTGACTTAAGTTTAAATCACTTAAACTTAAGAAACACGTGTATGAAACACATCAGAAGGATTACTAAAACGCAGAGCATGGAGGCTAAACGCTACACTTCATTTGGAAATAATAGTCTGATGAGAGCCATTTAAAAGAATAAAAGAATAAAGGCTTTTCAAGTGAATCACGTGGACAAGGCATGTACATTCGTGGACCCGGTCAAAGGCTTGTGAGAAAGAAGAAGATAATTAAAGATAGTCTTTAATTAAAGTCACGTGGACAAGGCAAGCATATATTAACTCAGTGCAATACATCCGAAGGCAACAGATGAACTACAACAATTATAAATAGCCAAGTCTCAAGCAATCAGACATAAGAAAAAATACTAATATACAATCAATTCATTGAGTTTACATTCTGTAATTCAAGAGAGGAAATAGAGAGTGCTAGAGTACATTACAGTGGGTACTAGAGAGTTTTTTGAGAAAAACTCTTGCAGGTATTTTCAGGGAAAACACTCCATCTCTTGTATTTTCTCCTTTTCTTGATCCTAATAAAATCCGATGTGTGAGTTTCGACCCTTGGATGTAGATAGCTTTGTGCTATCGAACCAAGTAAATTGTGTGTCTTCTTTACTTTTCTTGTAAGTCTTCCATTTCTGCAAAATCAAGTTCAAGCAAATCATCATCAGATCAGAAAGTATTATACAGAAATAATACAAAGATTTCTAACACTTCCTTCCTATGTTACTTCATGGAAACTGAATAGGAAACAATTTGAAGTTTGGTATCAGTTTGTGATCATGGTGTTTTCGCTAGTGGGAATTTTTCGATTGCATTCCTTAGGTTATAAGTTTTGGAATTACTTTTGACTGGATTTGGATTCCTTGATTCCGATGGTCCAGTAAGATTATAGAATTGAGTGGAAATGAATTGCGGAATCTGCGGATGAACTTTCAGAAATTGCAGTTGCAGAACCGGAATCTTGCTCAATCAAACAGCCATATTTTAGCAGCTTGTTTCTCTCTGTCTATGAAACTTTTTAATATGCGTTAGTTTCTGAAATTCAATTGCAAATGACCCCGATTATTCTATTGTTGTTTTGCAGGAGCTTAATTTAGGCAGAGAAAAGGTTGGTTTTACATGAACTCGACCTTCTTTCCTGAGTAGACTAATCTTTTTATTTTCTGACATCCTTCCCTTAGTCAGGTGCTGACTTGAGAATTTGATGTTATTTTTTCAGTTGAAGGCAGTGAAGCATGAAATTGTGCTGAAGGATGCGTTACTAAAGGCCAAGAACTTGGAACTACAGGTTTGTTTTGGTTTCCACTTGATGATTATCCAAATAAGTGAAATTTTTAGCTTAAAACACTTTTCATTCGAGGTTCATAAAAGGTAGCAGTGCATGGATAATATCTCTTAATCCATGTTTAAATAGCGTTCTTAGTAACTCCTTACAATATGAATTAAGCCAGAAAGTAGATTCTCCTTACAGCATGAACTAAGCGAGAAAATAGATTCTTTCTTCGCATGTCTGGAGTAATTTATAATATTGGCAAGTTTATATGCATTATGATTCAAGGGTGGTATTTCTCAGGTTGTGGTTAGTTTTGTCAAGAGTCTCGTCTACCAACTACCAGGGCAACCTGTTAGGAACCATCACTTGAATGTAGATACTCGTATCCTGAATTCATGAGACCTAACATGCTAGCCTGTGAATATCCAGTAGAGTAAATGAGCCTAACTTGTCTTTTCACTCCAGTAGTATAACAGCAAGAAATCTGACTGTGTGTTTAAGGAACAGGCACAGTGCACTGTAAGATGCTTTCAAGGAGAAATATTTCATTGCAGAAATGAATGTTGCCTGAATTATTTTGAACTTAATCATCTTCTTGCATTTTGTGATAAGGTCTGATCCATGCTTGATAACTTGGTCCTAACTATGGCATCTTTAGCGGCAAAAGTGGACAAATCCATGTTCTAGAGATGATTTAGATAACTTAGTATTCAGTAGTACTTAAACGAGAAATTTCCTTGGGGCGGGGGTAAATTAATTTTTTTTGTTAATGCTGTTAGTCTTCCCTTTTTAGGGTAATAGCGATGCTAATTGCCAGAAAACTTGCACCCAGGTTAGTCTCTTGATGAGTCTATTACATTTTGAAAGTCCGATGTTTCGAACATTCTGTTTAGTTCACCGAATTGATATATTTTTGGCTCAAGGAAGAGAAGTTAGAAGCAGGTTAAAACAACAGAAGTAGAATTGCAACAGAAGTAGAACTGCAAGAAGTCGATGTAATCATTTAAACCAAAAAAAGGCATAAGCTAAAGGTTTACTGCTTCCTTGTTTCATATTTGCTAATACTTTTTCAAATAATTTGCAGCCATGGGCCCTTCTACTACACTTCGACAACCCACAGAGGAAGTGAAATTACAATTAGAGAACAAAAGGTTTCTTGATGGCATATCTTTCTATATTTCCTGAGAATCTGTTTTCAGCTTTAGAACTGCATGCTTGTCATGTCCACTGCTTTGCTGTGTCTTAATACTGAACCATTTTCTTAAACAGTTTCCCACCTTGTGTTTCCGTACTCATTGTGCAGACGTTTTTTGAGAAGGGAATCTGCTACGTTCAAATCTCAAGAGCAGGAACCCGCAGAGGACATGTTTGAGTTTGAGTTTGAGATTGAAGATGCTAAATCTCCAGAGACGCAGCCACTCATTGACCATCCAAAACAAGATGGTCCAAATTTGTCTGCTTCACATGTGGAAAAGGAAGAACAAACTTGGGACCATATAAATGAAACACAAGTGACACAACGGTCTTCAATAGGAAGATCTTTACGCATGGCAGCGGTGAAGGTGCAGTCCTGCAAGGAAGTGAAACAAACTTGGGACCATATAAATGAAACACTAGTCACAAAAAGGTCTTCAATAGGAAGACCTTTACGGAAGGCAGCGGTGAAGGTGCAGTCCTACAAGGAAGTGCCGGTTAACGCCAAAATGCGCAGATTGGGATGACGGCAACATGAAACAGGGTAAAAAGAGTTCCTAAACATTATTGCATCTTTTCTATTGCTACTTATGTGCCTGCTGCTTGTAATACTTACTAATACGTTAATAATAGTATTTGTTGTAAGGTTGTAAGTTCGGGAGGATTTAGAGAGTTTAAGGCGTAATTGGATTAGGTACAAATGAGCTCGTATGTATTCAGACATTGTATTTTTGCCTTTGGTTCAAACAAGTTATACTCGTGTGATGTTATATTTTAACTCAAAAGTTTAAGGTAATACATAATGAGCCTTATTTTTCATATATTTTATTTTATATTTATATTCTTTTTCAATGTGAAATAATTTCAATCGGGGATTTATAATATCTCCCACTCATGAATGATTTTAATCATATCGAAATAATTTATCCTCAACTTGTAATTAATTTGAAATCATTTGATTCACACTCTACAAAATCACCATTTATTTAACCCAATTTTATAATCTTTGTTTCTAATACTAATATAGAATCATGAGGATGCTTAAGAAAAATATTGAACCAAATCGAATGAGTTCGTGTACAATTAAAAATATTATATTGTAATTTAAAGTTGTAAGACAATAAAATACAAAGTATATATTTATATTTATTTTATTTTTATGTCCATTTTTATATTTCGAATAACTCCACATTTAATTTTTCAACAGGGTCACCATCCAACCTAAAATGGTTATTTGTTGCAATTCTTAGTGATTGACTTCTCAAATTTAGGGTCAGTTTGTTTCCAATTTTTTTTATTGGTTTATTCTAGTTTTGTTTTTAGTTTTGGTTTATTCCAGTTTTCAAAAATTAGGTTTCCAGTTTTCAAAAATTAGGTTTCTGTTTACTGTTTCTTTTTTTCATAATATGATATATTATCAATCAAATATATATTATTTAATTATTTAATATATTAATTTAATAAGAATTACTAATAACTAATTTAATATTATATTTATTTAATTAAAATTATTTATTAATAAGAATTATGAATAATATAATTTTATTTAATTTTTAGTTAAATTAAATAAATTAAATTAAATAATTATTAAAATATATAAACAAATTTAATATCTTTATATTCAAATAAAATTTGATTGAAAATAAATATTAATTTATAAATAAAAAGTTAACTTTAGATTATTAATTTTAATAAAATAAAATTATTTTATTAACAATTTGTTAATAAATATTATATAAGAGATTAAAATAAATTTATTTAATTAAAATAATTTGCCTTTAATTTTTATCTAATATTTAATTATTATCTATGATAAAAATGTAACTATATTGATGTTAACAACAAAAAAAGTTTTGGTTTAAATTTGAAAGAAAAATAGAAACTGAAATACTGTAAACTACACCAAAAATAAAAATAGAACCAAACAAGGTTTGTTAAAACATATATTTGGTAATATGTAATTATGGCAATTGTTAAATGGGTTAATTTGAGACTATAATTATGTTCCAATTGTTGATAAAATACCTATAGAAGTTGATGGAATATCTACAGAAGCTGAAAAAGAGAACAAGTCAACTGACATCTTTTTTTCAAGTTATAGAATAGGTAATCTTGTAATATAAGCAAAAATGAAGACTAAATATGTAATAGAAAATAATTACTGATAGCTAAGCTAATGTATATAACTGATTAAAGATGAATAAAGATTAAAGTGACTGGTTTTTTACATGGTATTAGAGCAAGGAGAGTTTCGTGAAACTTCTTTGCTTTACATTGTTCCTTGAAATATAAATCAATGGCTAAAGATATGAGAGAGTCAAGTTTTATATTTGAGACAGAAGCATCAAATAATGATGGAAATCTCGAGGATCCGATCATCTAGGCATGATTATGTTTACAACTCAACTAAATGGAAACAATTACTTGTCATGGAGCAGGGTAATAAAGATAGAGATGGGAGCTAAGTTAAAGCTTGGTTTTATCAATGAAAGATGTGCAAAGCTAGATGATGAATCACCGATTATGAGCATTGGTGTAGAGTGGATTGTATGGTAACTTCTTGGATCTTGAATTTGATTTCAAAGGACATTGTTGAAGCGCTTTTATACACAACTTCTACAAAGGAATTTTGGGAAGAACTGGACGAAAGAAATGGAGAATACAATGGCCCATTGTTATACTAGATTCGAAGAAAGATAAGTTTAATATCTCAAGGAAACCTTTCAGTAGCGACATATTTTGCAAAACTAAAAATTTTATGGGATGAGTTAAATTGCTTAATGCCACACCCTCAATGTAAATTTGAAGTAAGGAAACAAATTGCAGAACTTGAATCTAAAAACGAGTTAATGCAATTTCTAGTAGATTTAAATGAAGTTTACGATAGTTTAAGAAATCAAAATTTGATTATGGATCCACTGCCAAGTATAAATAAAGCATATTCAATGGTATTAAGAGTTGAAAAACATAAGAAAGTAAGTGTAAGTTTTACGGATGAAGTTGAAAATGCCATGATGGTTAGATCACTAGCAAACAAGAAAGATGAAATGGGCGCAAGAAAAGGTATGACAAAAAGAAAAGAATTTGCCGATAAATGGAAGTTACATTGTGATTTTTGCAACATGGATAGACATATAAAAGAAACCTACTTCAAGATTCTTGGGTATCTAGAGTGGTTTAAAGAATTAAAAGAAAAGAAGAACAAAGAAGGAAAGAAGTCATTTGTGACTTTTATTAACGAATTGGATGAAATAGGTGAAAAATTCTCAGAAGGAGACTGGTGTTTCAGTTATGATATAACAAGAAATTGACAAGTTCTTTAAAGGGAATGGAAAAATAGGAGCTGAAAAAAATAAGTGAATTTCTCACTTCGATGATTTTGCTAGTATGGTTCTTAATCACATTCTCAGTACGTGAATTATTGAATATGGTTCTTGGATAGTTGACACAGGAGCTTCAAACTAAATATACGTAAAATTGAAATTGATGAAAAATCCCTCTTTTTTGAATGATTTTACTCCTGTACCTTCACCTGATGAATCTATTAAGCTTGTCCATCACATAGGTGATGTTCAACCACATGAAATACTAACCTTGACTTATTGTTTACATATTCCTTCTTTCAAATTCAATCTTTCATCTGTCAATAAGGTCGTCATTACAACTCAAGCTAAAAGCCCAAATTGGGGCTTAACTTTTTTGGGTTTGATCAGTTTGGGACTTAAACTTGAAACTTGCTCATAGAAGGTCTAAAATTTCACGAGTCTGCTCAATTTAAGACTTTTTTCCACCAAAATTAAGACATGTTTAGCCCGCTAATACATGTAACAACATGGCACCGTTAACCTTTTTTTAAATGCCACGTATAAAAGAGTAAAAGGTTTTAAGTTTTAACCTTAAAATTTTATAAATTTCCTAAATTCTGTAAATTTCATAAAGTAAAAAAAGAGAAACCTAAAAGTTACGAAAAAAACCCTAAAATCCCATCGTCGCTCCCTTCTCTGACGCATCTTCATTGTTGGCCATTTCGCTCCAGTCTTCGTTCAAGGGTTGTCTTGCCTAGTTCATGCATCAAACCCGTCGCCAAATATACGCTTTTATCTTTCGTTGAAGGGGTTGTGTTGCTTGGTTGATGTATCTTTATCGTCCCCTGATTTGCACTCCAGTTTTCACTGAAGGGGTTGGCTTGCCTGGTTCACGCATCATCTCTTGAAACTAAGATAAGTCCTAGAATTAAGTATTAGCCATTAGACTTAAGAGCAGTAAAACATTTGATTTTGAGATTAGAGAGGTCTGAGGTTAGAGAAGTATAAGGTTAGAATGGTAAAAAGAAGAAAGTACAAAGGTTAGAGTAGTCTAAGGAAGATAGTATGAATGAGATAGGCAGAAGCAAACTGGTATTAGTTTCATCTTCTACTAGAAATGGTCAGGAGCATTCACCTTGAACCACTATCAAATCCTAGCAGAACCTCAAATGCTAAAGAAAAAAATAGAAAACTTCAAGTACGAAATATTTTAAAGAAGTTGCAAAATGGGTAGCTGCTAGGACCAACTGCTTTTCTATTGTGCTCTGATTAGTAGAAAAAATCACCTTTCCTACCCATCAGAGTTCATAGAAAAGTAGTTGGTCTTACAAAATCTTAATTGGATGCTTTTAATTCTGTTGCCCTCTTACATCCTTTTTGCTTTACTAATGGGAGTATTTGTCGTATGAGTGTGTAATTTTTTAATTGTAAGTAATGTATTATTTTTATGTTGTTGTTTGCAATACTCTAACTATCACTGATGATAGAAAAAAGTTCTAATTTTTTTATTCTAGTAATAACTTAAATCTAAAAGACTCTAATTAGTAGTAACTTAAAGTTGATGTAATAATTGAATTGAATAAGGGTTACATTTAATATGGATATTTTGGAAACATTGAGGCATAATAAACTATTAGGTAGGTATATAGGCTTGAAATCAGTGATGCCGCTCCCATGAGATTTATAGGTGAAAAATTCCGTAAGCTTAAGAGCCCCAGCAAGAACATATTTTTCGATTCACAGGTGTAAACAACACCACATACCTTAATTAATAGAACTTAGTAAGTTAGTTGATGTAATTATTATGAATATGTTAAGCATCATGTGCCGTGTTAGGCTTGAATTTTTCACTTTCACTTCAGTGTTTCCTTTCAACATCCTAACTGAGTCTCTTTGTTTTCTTAGAGTTGGTTTTTTCGGTTTGGCATAATGACATTTGATGAAGTAACTCCGAGGTTTCACCATATGGGATGTTTTATTAATGTGGGTGATAATGTTATGTATAAGGATAGTTATGGATGAAACTGAATTTGATCGTAACTTACTGAGCTATTTTGAATTGGTTGATGTATGTAAGAGAAGTGGGTATAACAATGTAAAAAAGATATTTTATCTTATGCTTGGTTTTGAACTATGTAATGGTTTAAAAGTTGTACAAGATAATGCTAGTGTGTTAGATATGGTTAGTCAGATGATGGGTACGGGTGGTATTGATATTTACATTGAACATGGTGTGGATACCCCTGTTGAAGTGATTGAGGATGAATGTAATTATGTTAATCAGGGTAATGTAGTTGAAAATAATGGTGAGAATATTAATAATGAAGGTTTTGGAGGTAATGTAAGTAGTTTAAACAATGTGCCAAATGTGGAGGATGAAAATGATGCAAATATGGAGAATGAAGATGATACAAATATGGAGGTTGAAGAGGATGAAAAACAAGAAGATGAAGGTAATGATCCGGATGAAGATGTTGAAGAGGATTTATAGCAAGGAGATGAAGGTAATGGTCCTGATGAAGATGATGAAGATAATGGTCCACATGAAGCTAATGTAGGTGAGGCAGATGATGATAATGAGGTAGTTTTGTCTGAATATTATGATAGTGATGAATATGGAGAACTCGTTAGTGATGTAGATCATATAATAGATGATGCTAGTTAGAGGAAAAGGAAATACCCTGTTTATGATGAAAATGCAGCTGAGCATTAAATTGAATTAGGGACGATTTTTCTTAATTATTTGCAATTTAAGCATGTAGTGAGTTTGTTATTCATTAAAACAAAAAGAGTTGTCATGTTTACCAAAAACAAGTCCAACTTTGTCCAAGGTAAATGTAGGACAGAGAACTACCCTTGGTATATATATGGAGCATTTGATAAGAAGCTGTAGTCATTTCAAGTTAGGAAATTCAGGAACAATCATGACTATAATAGGGTATATACAAATCCTAGGATAAACACCAGCATCTTATCTGACTTATTGAAGGATAAGATTAAAAGGGAGCCATTTCTGAAGAATGATGATATCAAATTTTATGTTAAGGATTGTTTAGGTGTTGAAGTGTCCATGAGTATGGTAAGAAAGCAAAGAAAAAAATAGTAGACAGCATTGTGATCAACATTGAACAAGTTTAGGAAGCTTTGGTCTTATGCTGAAGTGATTAGGCAGATCAACCTAGGAAGCATTGTTTCATTGACAGTGTCTCGACCAATTCCAACATCTCCAACTGTATTTGAAAGAATGTACATATGCTTAGCAGCTATTAAACATAGGTTTAAGCATGGATGTAGGCATCTTCTTGGCCTAGATGGATGTTGGCTAAAAACCAAAACAAAGGGTGAACTTCTATGTGCTGCAGGAAGAGATGGAAACGATCAAATGTTTTCTGTTGCTTGGGCTATGGTTGAAGTTGAGTCGATAGTCACATGGGATTAGTTCACTGAAAGGCTGAAAGAAGATTTACCTCGCTTTGGCTCCAGAATTGGTTGGACTATAATGACTGATCAACAAAAGGTAAAAGTTTCACATCAATCTTGTTTGAAATATATAATTGTTATGAAATATATAAAGCTGCGTCCATATGCCTATTCAAATGGTTATGTTTTCTCTTGTAGGGAATTGATAGAGCCATTGCTGATTTGTGTCCAGATGCTAAGCATAGGTTTTGTGCTAGACATGTTTATGTCAATTGGCATAGAAGAGGATACAAAGGGGAAGAGATGAAGGAGCACTTTTGGAAAATTACAAAATCCTTCACAGTAAGGGAATATAAAGAAAATTTGAGAGCCAAGAAGCAAAGGGTAGCAGAAGATATTAAGAGTTATGCACCAGTTCAGTAATGGTGACGGGCTTTCCAAAGGGAGGATTCTATAATTGAGTTGGTTGACAATAACTTATGTGAGGCCTTCAATAAGACTCTGGTTGATGCAAGGAAAATATCAATTTTAGGGTTATTTAAGCATGTTAGAAGAGAATTGATGAAAAGAATTGTGAGAAAAAGGAAAAAGGTTGTCAAATGGAAAGGTAATTTAGGACCAAGATTATGGGAAGCAATTGAGATGAGTGTCATGATTGCTCAACATTATTCAGTGCATCATAATCGAGAAGGAGGGTAGAAGATTGATCATGGATAGAACAGATATGTGGTGAGGCTTTAGAACAAATTATGTTCTTGTAGGAGATATACCCTTTCTAGCATTCCTTGTGCACACGTCATATGTGCTATTAGAGACAGTAGGGTTAATATTGAAGAGCAAACTTCTAGTTGGTTATGGAAGACTGAATATATCAAAGCATATAGAAGGCAATTCAACTGATGTCTGGTATGAAGGACTGACCCCTTAGCAATGAAGAAACTATTAGGCCACCAGAATTTAAACAAGGACTTAGTAGACCCAAAACAACTAGGAAAAAAGGCATTGATTAGCCTCAAAAGAATATAAAGTAAACAAAAAGCAAAATACTGACCACGTGTCTAGGAGGGGTATGATCATTGCATGTAGCCACTGTCATACAGAGGGACATAACAATAGAGGTTGTCATTGGAAAGGTCGAGACGTAATTTCTAAGATGTTTTGTCTTTTTATGATACAACTAAAAAAATTTTCCATAATAGTGGGAATCTTCTAAGTTTTTTTATGCTATTATTACTATTATCAACGATAAGTTCTAGCCCAGTTTCAAAATCCAAACCCAGACCAGTCAACTAATTCCCATATGGAGAAAAACACAACAAACTCTCAACGCTAAAAACGTATCCACAGTTGAAACTAACACTGACAACCCAGTAAGTGCCTTTAAATCTGCATCCAACACTGAAAGGGGAAAGAAAGGTAAAAAAAGAACAAAAGCCTCTGCTTCTTCCTCTGCCTCTGCCTTTGTCACTGTGTCTATATCTGTTGGTGCCACAACTGCTTCAGATACTACCAACACCTTAAGTACTGCTCATGTATGTGGAAGTTTAAATGTTGTTAGGTTCCGATTATACATCTCATACATAATATATGAGATGTATCAAATGTAAGCAGCAGAAATAAAACAGAACCTCAAAAACCAGATCTACTCATGCATATAGATATAATGTAAGAAGTCTATATACGTTTCTGAATATCTCCTTTGTTTTTTTATCTTCTCTATGTTGGGTTGTCATAAACCACAACGATCAACACAGACCATCTCTAATGAAAGAATACGTGAAGATAGAAGGATGAAACCTTACTAGGAGATGGCTAGAATTCTTTCTTTGTGCTAGCAAAGACAAGAACTCTTGAGAGAGTTAGAGGGAAAAAGTGCGTGTGTAAGAAAAAGAACCTATCTTTTTCATTTTGTGTCTTACATAAGATGCATGAAAATTATGTCAATTTTCTGCACCTTTTGGTCTTTTATAACCCCCATCACTAAAGGAAAGTTATGAGAAGTTAATGGTCATAAATATCATGCATTAGTGGAAGTCATGGGAAGTTAATGATCATGAATAACATGCATTAATGGAAGCCAACAAAACTTGTTTCTAATCCATTTCATGCAATGTTTTCTACCACGATCACATTGCGATACAATCTCGAAACACTCTCTTATATCTGGAATCACCATTCAAAACCATTTTACTCATCCTTTGTATCTCCTATGTGTATAACCCATTAGGTTTCTGGTTATGTTGGCCACTTGAAATAACACTTAATTCAAGCAAATCAAAAGCGGTATCTAGCAACACATCATGACTCCCAATTGACCAAAAAGTCAGTGGTTTGATTAGAACCCTTCCATACCCAATGTTACCATGCAATTTGTCCTTTCACCATCTATACATCACTTGTTCAGAGTATGGTCAAAGTGTCAACTCCCACTAGACTGACTACTTTACATATAGTCCAAATGGTATTAGATCTTGTCATAAGGATCTCATTACTCTATGTATCATTGAAGACTCTCTTCATGACATATATCTACTTTGACCAAAGACTCCCGAGTATTGACTTCGAATAGAGGTCGTGGACATCATCTCCTTCTATTAGGAGTAGTAAATCCTATATCGGCTACTTAATTACCTCCGAATATCTCAAGATGTACCCAATCACTACCTTACGAGTAACCCCTGAAAGGCACCGATGAATGGAGTCAAAATATAAGATCAGTATCCGAGATATCCTAGAGCACCTTAAGCCAAAGGATACTTGCACCATTACTACGATGAGACTATCATTTACACTAGAATAGCATATTCATATGATTATCTCATAGTAGTTCAATCCAATTTACTTACTACCCTTAGTAAGCATCCACATGCTAACTCTAAACAACTTATGTCTACCGCTTATGAGATCTACTACTTGATCTAATCAAGGAGTATAACATTCACTAGTCTATCCGGATTAATGATATCCCATCTCATTAATCCTATGACTAGGAAAAGTTTAGATACTAACATAATTACACATGATAGGAATCTTATTATCATGATCTCACTATGATTTCCTCTATGCTATCTTTTGTATCAAGGACTTCATTAAATCAACTTAAAATTAACATCAAATCTATAAACGTATGAACATCGAAATAATGAAAAATGTCTTTTATTAATCATAAAATGATTTGTACAATAACTGGTAAAGGTAATGGCCTGTAGAGCACTTCTCTAACAAATGTGTTAAGTTATCAATTTGCACCTATTTTGTACGTAATTCTCTTTAATGTGTTGAAATTATTGTTCAAAACTAATAGAATTGTCTTATAATTGTTTGCAGATGATTTTCAACACCTTAGAGATGAAATTGAATCAAAAAGATTAAAAAGAAATGAAGAAAATCCGAAATTCCAAATCTGGCAGCAATTTAGTCACTAGATGTGGCCACATGCAAGGATGAAATTAATTTCCAGATCCGCTTTCAAAATCTGAATCTAATTCTTTTGAGATTTTCATAATCTTTTAAGATAAGATTGATGGAGATTGACAATCCGAACATGTAGGAAACATGATCTACAAGATAGGATGAAAAAGGAGGGATCAGGAGGTATAAAAAGAAAAAAAAAACGTGACTATTCACGTTAGCCTTTGTTTTAGAATAGATTTTAGTTTTCTGCAAATTTTCTCTTGGTTGTTTTTACGTTTTTTGTACTTTTTCTTCTATATTTTTGTATTCTTTAAGAAAGACCAGGGATGGAAACTCGTTATGTTATTATCTCTTTGATTTCTACTTTCATTATGAATAGCTAAACTTCTTTTCTTGGTTGAGGGAAGCCATGTTATCCGTTATTATGTGTGAGATGTTTCAATAAAGTTTATGTTGTTGATAAACATTGAATATCTTCTGAATTACTTTTTCTAAGTGAATTGGTTGATTTCTAGGTGCGCAACTAGGGATTAATTTGTTCAATAGCTAGATTAATGAAATATGACGTTTAGTTTCGTTAGTCAAAAGTAACAATTAGGATTACCTTCTTTATGTTAGAGTTGAAAATTCTAAGAAGATATTCGCTTGATTGAGTGCATGTCATACATGTATTTCTCATGCTCATTGGTTTCTTGATTCGTAAAGCTATTATTCAATTGAACCTACGATCGTATCTAAGTTGCTATTTAATAAGAATGCTAGGATACATGTTTCTAGTCATTACACTTAAGAGAAAACATCCCCAATGAATGTTTATTAATGATTGAATTTTTATATCAAAGATCCATTTTAGCGTGATAGCATCAGCGACCCGAAAACTAAGGTATTTCACATTAAATTTTCATATTTAATTATTTCTTTTTATTTACGATTTTTCTTATATTTTTCCTTAAATTGTCGTGAAATAAAACCCCCTCCCCCCATTTCGTTACTTTGTTTTGTTTTGAATTCGTAACTCCTTTATCGTTAAGATTCCTCGTGAGAATGATATCCACTTGCCACTACTACATTAAATTGTATTAATGGAAGTGATTTCTTTTGAATTTGGTTGCAGGCAACAGTAGTACCAAATTTTGGCATCGTTGTCAGGAAATTTTTGACGGTTTATGTACATTACGCATTCAAACCAATCGGATAATTTGCAATACAATCCTGAGATTGAGAAGACAACTAAAAGATTGCAAAAACAGATCAAATATCAGAAGGAGATGTAGAAAATGGAAAGAATGGCAAAAAACCACACCCTTCGTGAATTAGTAACACCCACGGATGCTCAACAGCCCCACTGCAATAATTTTCCAATTTTAGGTAATGATAATACATTTGAATTAAAATCTAGGCTGATTCATTGATTGCCTATTTTCAGAGGTCTACTGGGAGAAGATCCATACAAAAATTTGAAGGAATCTGATGTAGTTTGCATGAGATTAAAGTCAACAAATATGGCGGAAGAGCATATTAAGCTAATGGTCTTCCCATTTTTCCTCAAGGATGATGCCTAAGATTGGTTGTACTATTCAGCCGAAGAAAACGTGCAAACATGGGCTGAAATGAAGAGGTTTTTCTTAGAAAAATATTTTTCAACATCGAGAGTAGCTAATATTTGAAAGGAAATTTGTGGAATTCGACAACGTATGGGAGAAACACTGTACGAATATTGGGAAAGATTTAAAAAACTTTGTGCTAGTTGTCCACATCACCAAATAACTAACCAATTGTTAATTCAATATTTTTATGAAGGTATTTCGCTTATGGATAGGAGTATGATTGACGCTACAAGTGGTGGTGCCTTAGTTGACTAAACGCCAGCGACCGCAAGGGAATTGATGGCGAATATGGCTTCCAATACCCAACAATTCAGAATACGTACTGGGTATGGATCAGAAGACGTGAATAAAGTGAATGTGACCACGTTGGAGAAGAGATTGGATGATCGTACTTCTTTGGTGCGATAATTGACGGTCACGAAGAAAGAAGAAGCAAAGGTATGTGGCATATGTTCAAAGTTAGGACATTCTACTAATTTATGTCTAATTTTGCAAGAGGAAAACACAAAGCAGGTGAATGCCGTAGGAGGATTTGCTGTGTCGAGTCAAAGAAAGTACAACCCATTTTTCAATACCCACAATCAGGGGTGGCACAATCACCTGAATTTGTGATATGGGAATCTTCAAGGACAGCAAGCAACCACAAATTTCCAGCAGTATCAACAACCATAAGTGCCTAGGTAAAATCAAAATGTAACAGCAAATTTTGAAGGCAAGTCCTCTTTGGAAGATATAGTTTAATCTTTGGCCACTAACACTTTGATGATTCAAATCAATAGAGAAACATCGAATACTAGATAAGTCAAATGGAAACTACCATAAATCGATTGGAAGTGCGAACTTCTGGAAATTTTCTAGTGCAACTGGAGATTAATCCTAGACAAAGTGCGAAGGCTATCATATTGCAAAGTGGTAAGGAACTACAAGAACCCATTCTAAAAAATTCCAGAAGAGAGGTAGAGGAAGAAATCATGCAACCGGCATCTTTACAACCAAAATTGTTGCAAAAAGAACTGCAAAACAAGGTGATTTCACCTCCTTTTCTGAGTCAATTCGCAAAAACAAAGAAGGAAGAACAAAAGAAGGAAATTTTAGAGACTGTCTGAAAAGTTCAAGTAAATATTCCTCTCCTTGATGCGATTAAAGAGATTCCACAGTATGTTAAATTCCTTAAAGAGCTTTGTACTTCAAAGAGGAAATTCAAATCTGATGAGAAAGTGCAATTGGGGGAGAACGTAAATTTTACAAAAGAAAAAACTTTCACCCAAATGTCAAGGCCCAGGTATGTTTACTATCCTATGTCAAATTGGTGATTTGCAGATTGAAACAGCTATGCTAGATTTAGGTGCGTCCATAAATGTTATGCCATACGATGTGATTAAATCTTTGAATGTTAGACCTCTTAAAGAAACTAATGTAGTGATTCAATTAGCGGATCACTCAAATGCTTATCCGAAGGGTGTGTTAGAAGGTATCTTGGTTCAAGTAGAGAATATGCTTTTTTTGGCTAATTTTTGTATTCGGCAGATGGGCACCGATGATACATCCTCTTCTACTTTGATTTTATTTAGAAGGCCATTCTTGAAAACAACTAGAACAAAAATATATATTCATGACGGATCTTTAACAATGGAATTTGATGGTGACTTATTAAGTTTAATATTTACAATACCATAAAAATTTTGAATGATGAACAACCTATTGTTTCTGTGGACTTTATTGATATATGGGTACAGGAAAAGTTGATTTGGAAGTATAAAGATGAAGTTGAAATGATTTTGGAAATGAAAAAGGCATCAACATGGCAAGGAAGTGAGGAGTCGACATTATCTAGGGAATTAATGAAAAACGCATCACATTGGTAAGAAAGGGAGAAAAAAAACGTTAGCTAATGAACCAATGGAGACGTCACTTTGCTTGGAGACCACCAAACCACTCTCCCATCAGCTCATGTTCATGGAAATGCGTAGAAGTTTGAACAAATTGTTGTCGTCATTAACCATCCCACTAATGTTGGAATTAAAGAGCCTACCTAGCCATTTGAAATACATCTTTTTAGGTGAGAAAGACACATTGCCTCTTATTATTTCTAATCAACTTTGAGATGTGTAGGAAAGTTAGCTAGTTAACATGTTAAAGGAGAATAAAGAAGCTTCCAGTTGGATAATGGCTTATTTGAAAGGTATTAGTCCCACTATCTGCATGAGCCGAATTTTGATGGAAGATGAAGCGAAGGAGGTGAGGCAACCCCAACATCCTCTAAATCTACCCATGATGGAAGTTGTGAAGAAAGAAATTTTGAAGCTTCTTGATGCTGTCATTATTTATCCAATTTCGGATGGTAATTGGGTAAGTCCAGTCCAGGTAGTTCCAAAGAAAACTGATGTGACTATAATTGAAAATAGCAATGGTGAGTCAATACCAACTCATGTTCAAAATGGTTGGAGGGTATGTATAAATTATAGGAAGCTTAATTCAGTTAGTAGAAAATATCATTTTTCGCTTCTATTTATTGATCAAATACTTGAAAGACTTGCAGATAAATCTCACTGTTGTTGTTTAGATGGCTATTAAAGATATCACCTGTCACATCCCCTTACCTATGGGAAGGGTAAATTGGTTATTTGGAACGGG
Organism: Erythroxylum echinodendron; assembly: GCA_027575705.1. NCBI lineage: Eukaryota > Viridiplantae > Streptophyta > Magnoliopsida > Malpighiales > Erythroxylaceae > Erythroxylum > Erythroxylum echinodendron. Next base: position 4,129,258 of record JANZXR010000171.1, on the reverse strand, counting down.
TTAGGATTGTTTAAAGTGCATTGACATACTCATGCATTCATATATGCACATAAGTGGCAAATAGTGAATTTTTGCACATGTAAATGTTTGTACATGTATTCATGACATATCCCAGTTTAATTGTGAATAATTATGTTTTATACAAAAAGTGCTTTATGTGATTGATAATTGGTATTGGAGAGGATTATTATTTTCCATTTTTATAGAATTATAGGAATTTTTCGGGAATTTTTCGGAATTATTTCTGGACCTAGAAAATTGTCAAGTGACAGATTAAGGGTCATCCGGTAGTAAAATTTACTGTCCAATGGCACTAGAAACTTAGGCATATGAAATTAAGAATTTTTGGATCGAGCCATTGAAAAATTGGAGAGAAATTGAAATGAATTGGGAAGAAAATTAAGTAATCAAATGAGAGTGTGACATGTGGCCTACATGATCACTATTAGTTTATTCAGTAAATCATTCTTTTAAATTAGTCATTCACGACTCTTTTGTGTCTTCTTTGATACCTAAGTGTTAAATGTTCTTTGAAAGAGAAACTCCTCATCCGAAACCTCTCCTTCCTTTGTTCTTCTTTGGATTTTGTTCACCTTTTCCACACTCTTCTACACCTTGATCTTGTCTTCTCCCCTCTTTGATTCATCAAAACCCTAAACCTCATACTCTCACCCCAAAGAGGAGGATGCCGTGTATGAGATAGAGAGGAAAGTAGACAAAAAATTGTGAAGTGTTGAGTATTGAAAGATTTAAGATGGGAGAACTTAAATAGGTAAGAAATGGTAATTTTATGTTCTTAAATAATAGCTTCATACATAAATTATGGTATGACATGCATGAATTGCATGAATTTGTGTTTTGAATGAATTGGTTGTGTGTTGTCTTGGATGATGAATGATTGATGTATTGGAAGATAATGAATGAATTGTATTGTTGTTAGGTGAATTATGATAGTTTTGATGGATT
>JANZXR010000171.1:4100546-4123735 GCA_027575705.1 Erythroxylum echinodendron | reverse complement strand
CAAGCCAAGTGATGAAAGAGGCTTTTGTGTTTAGAGTGTTTCTCCACAATATGTTATACAAGGGAACTTCAGAAAGTCCAATGGTAAATACCTGCTGACAAAATTTGTTTGTGAATATGCCATTTGGAGTGAGTGTCCATAAGATAGTATCCTCATTCAGAACATCATTTAAAAAAGGAAGATATCCATGTCATGCATCATTCTGTATCAAACATGAGACCCTAAGGACACCATTCTGTATCAAACATGAGACTCTAAGGTTCAGAGGGATTATGTTCCTCAAGTGATTCAGCATAAAATTATGTATAATAAGATTTAAGCCTAACCAGTTATCAAACCAAAACTAGGTTTTTTCTCCATTACCTATTTTATGTTTGATTTGTGGATAAATAGTATCCCTCATTTTCATCATCTGTATAAAGAGCCAAGAGGCCTCTCTTGAACAAGTAGCCTACCAGAAATTGGTATTATGGAGATGGTATTGATGGAACCATTTAATCCAAAGTGCATTCTGATCTGTGTAAAGCCGTGAAAGCCTCTTACACATTAGAACTTTTTGTATAGTTATGATAGGGGTAATGCCAAGGCCTCCCTGCTTCTTCAGTATGGTAACCTCACTTCATTTAATCGTAGTATTTTTTGAGTTGTCTACTCCCCCCGTTTATAAGAATGCCTTCATAATTCTATCAATATCCTTAGTAACCTTCTTGGGTAAGGCAATGTGAGCGGTCCAATGAAGGTGCAAACTAGTCAGAATTGAAACAATAAGGGTGACTCTAGCTGCATATGAGAGAATTTGTTCTGCCAAGCATTAACTCCTGCTTCGATCCTTTCAATGAGAGGAAGGTAATCTTGAAATTTAGTTTGTGAGGATGTGATAGGAATGCCAAAGTAGCTAATTAGAGTTTTGTGTATAATCATCCCATGAGTTGCCTAACTTCCATAAGGTTTCCAACATCAGAAGATAAATGAATGCAACTCTTATCAATACTGTAATTCAACCCCGACCATTTAGTAAATAGTTTCATAACTTCCATCATAAGGATTATAGATTGGGAATCAGCACCACATAAGAGTATTAATTCATTAGCATAGATAAGGTGGGTGAGGTTGACAGCTCTGTTATTGTGATATTATTTAAACCCTCCATTATAAATGATCAGCCTATTTAGCATCCTTGAGAGACCCTTCATAATAAGGGTAAAGATATAAGTAGATAGGGGATCTCCTTGTCTAATATCCTTTGCATTTTTGAAAGGTTTTATAGGGAATCCATTCATAAGCACATTGAATGATGATGTTTGGATGCAAGTCATAACCCAATTAACAGATCTCTGTGATAGTTGTAAGGTTTCAAGGCAAATTTGAAGGAAATTCCAACTGATAGTATCAAAAGCTTTGTAAAAGACAACCTTGATTGAGGAACTGTTAAGTTATTTACCTGATTTGTACTCTTTCAGCTCTTGCAGTACAAGAATATTATCTCCAACATTTTTGTCAGGGATGAAAGCTCCCTAAGCTGGATTAATAATACCCAAGATAACCACTTTCAGTATGTTAGCTAGGAGCTTAGAAATCACCTTATACATTGTATTACAATAGGATATAGGTCTAAAATCTTGGATTCTATGAGGGTTTTTCTTTTTTGACACAAAGAAAATGAACGTATGGTTAAGCTCACAAAGCATTTTAGAAGAAGAGAAAAATTCCAGCACAACCTTTGTAAATAGTTGTCCATTGATATCCCATGTAGCTTGGAAAAACATAGCAGGGAAGCCATTAACCTTTGTAAATAGTTGTCCATTGATATCCCATGTAGCTTGGAAAAACATAGCAGGGAAGCCATTAGGTCCAGAGGATTTAGAAGGATGTAAGCTGAAAATAACTCTCTTGAAATCAATCTTTGTTATTAGGGATATAACAAAATCTTTTATATCTTGAGCAATGGAGCTATGGAATAACTGCTATATATTGTAGCTTGGGAAGGAAGTGAAATCATGGCCCATGAGATTTAAGTAATTGCTTCTAGCTATCTCTTGAAGTTCAACTTGATCTGAGTGTTCTAGGCCTGTAGAATCTTGCAAAGAGGAAATTTTATTGACATTTCTTCTTGCTAGTAATGTAGACTGAAAGAATTTGGTATTAGAGTCTCCATCTCTCAACCAGTTGATTATAGACTTTTGTTTAAGAATGGAATTGTGTAAGCTAAGAGCTCCTTGATATTCTTGTATGAGCTTAATCTTTGTCCTTCTTAGGTCATCATTATGTGGAAAGTTGTAACAAGCTTTTTGAGCTTGAGCTAGTTTCTCTTTAAGGGTGTTTAACGATTGATTTTTGTCATGCATAAAGCTCTTTGGAGATCTCTTCAATATCTTCAATTTAACCATAAGCTGATAAGATTTATAATTTGACACCTCTTGATTCCAACATTTATGAACCACATCTAAAAACCCCTCCGCTTGATAGAGGCCATTGAAAAATTTAAAAGGAGTACCACCAATTCTACTCTCAACTATTCTTTGGATTAGCATATAAGAATGATCAGACATTAGATTATCTCCAAAGTGAACAAAAGAATTTGGAAAATGGTTAAGCCAAAAGGAATTAACCATAGATCTAACCAACTTTTTCCATATAAGCCAGTTGTGCTAATTATTGCTTCAAGTGAGTAATCTCCTAGTAGAGTGCAAATCCGCCAAGTCCATCCCAGCAAAGTTATAGTTGTTGTTGTTGTTTACTTAATTATACGTTTGTTACCAGTTATCACCCATCTTCTAGTGAGAATTGAAAACCTTATCCATATCATTAGAAAATATAATTTAGAATTGAGTTCATCACTGATTTAGTTAAAACATGTACTTTGTAACATATCTTATACATCAGAAGATCTATTCATTTGTTATATATCTAAAAATTAACCTACAGGGTTAAAAAAAATAATGATTGCGATAAATAGTATCATTGCATGTTACGGTTATCATGATCTCTTACTCTTTAATCAAGCTATGTTTCCTTTTCCCCTTCGACTTCAGTGATAAATGAATCTCACGATTATTCAATAGTTATGGGTGGACTGGACAAGCATTTGCCATACCTTGCCCGTGCTTCAAGTTTTAGTAGATAAAGATGGGATAACTTAACTTCAATTGAATTTTCATATATTCAAACTTAAAGACATACCATTAAGACAAGCATAAATGTTATGATGTATGACCATCAAATGCCAAGGAAGAGCCGAAACTCTGATGGGACGTAAACCCATTTTATCCATATTTACCCTATGACCATTTTTCTTTTTCCTTTTCGTTAGTCTATGCTGCAAATAAATTTAATAATACGACCCATTTTCGTTAAGATGTGTTTATAAACTAAAAAAAAAGGTCAAAGATAATTGTCCATTTATTTTTTAAAAAAATATTCTTTTATTTATTGTTTATAATATTAAAAATATTGTAAAAACTCTACGATTAAGTTTATATCAAATTACTTTAATAAAAATTTGCTATTAAAATATAATAAAAATAGTTATATAAATAATATTATGTGTGTAAAAGTTAATTATATAATAGTATAAATTAAAATGATTTGACAGAGTTTCTATAAATATTTTTATATTAAAATATATTTTTAAATAATTTAAAATTATTTTTAAAATAAATAAAAACAAGCAAAGTTATGAAGAAATTATGCTCCTTTTGAGGAATCACTTTTAAAATTTATGAAGAAATTCTGCTTCTTTATCTCCTAAAAATAATTGGTTATTTGAGTCGTGAGTTAGTCAAAAGAGATGCTTCCATCTTTCCAAAAAGGCGGACTTTAACGTTGAAAATGGGTCCATTGCCTTTCTTTGAGCATAGCATTGGCTGGAAGGAAGATTTGGTTACCAGCTCTCTTTTCTGACCAATGAAATTGTTGTATACCATCAACCGCCCATAACATATTATGAACATGAAAGTGAATGAAAACGAAATGTGTAAAAACATCTATGCCTCACAAAAAGGGTATGCATTGAATTGAATATTTCTAAGGTGAGCATGAAGGGCACATGCAGAGATAGTAGACAAGTCAAAAAATGAGACCCGCGAGATGTGCTTAATGTGTTGTTAACTTCTCGATTATTTATGAGTATGTGTACTTTTTGTCAAAAAAAGAGGTACTACTTGTCCTGTTTCCTAAATATGGACAAAAGACTTCCCAAGTCTTTGAAAAATTCTTTGATGTGAGCTTCTTCAAACACTTCTCTGTACGATAGGATATAGAAACTACGAAAGTTCATCTTAAAAGGGTGCAAAATCAACCTCATGTTATTACCACTAAAATTTACCTCACCTCCTTACGAAATGGATGCATGGCTACGGTATTAACCCCTTGTAGCCTTATAGTGGCATGTTAAAATACTTCATAGCTCTAGCACTACTACAACATTATTCCATCTTCTAAAATCTAATTTAAGACTACAATATAGAGAAAGAGAGACATTCCTTTGACGTGTTGCTTAAACGAACAAACCCCTTACCATAAAAGGAGAAAGAATAAGAAACAGCCACCATGCCTACAAAGTTAGTCCAAACAAGAGCAACAAACTGATTGTCGAATGTCCTACGAACTTTGTGAATCAAATCCCAATGGAAAATAAACTTAATGCAAGTAGGACATTCGACAATCAGTTTGTTGCTCTCGTTTGGACTGCGAGAAATATCTTTGGTAGACCAAGTCATAGTGAGAACATTGGAATTATTCTACGGAAATTAGAAAGATACGAAACTAGCTAGAAAAGACAAAGGGTTAAGTAAAACTAAAGCAACTACATTATACAAAACTACATCACCTTTGAAACCCTTTATATACGAACAAAAGAATCCACCAATTTCCAAGTTAAAAGTAGTCCTTGCTTCTGTTTAAGAGAAGAAATTAGCCACCTTCCAAGTTATTAGGTACGAGTTCTTGGAACTTGCTTTATAATTTCCAAAAAGATGTGTTAATTTCAATTACTACTTCCTAAGCATGTTAAACTAATTAAATAATTAACAAAATAAAGTTATCATTCTTATTATAAAATCAAGGGAACTCTGGAATTAAAGTTATAAAAGGACCTTCTTTGAAACTTGAGTTTTTTTGTAAAAAAACTTTTATTGGGTCTGTTATATATTAGTTGATCATGCGAATGAACTCTCTTGTTGCAAGGAGCCTCCTACGAATGAACTCTCTTGTTGCAAGGAGCCTCCTGTGATGTTTCATAGTTATCTTTAAAAGAAATTGTTACAAATTGACCAGAGAGCAGACAACTTTCCTGCATGTTTTAAGGTAACATCCCTACACTATCTTCCCTAAATGAATAGTGGCAAGAAAAGTTCACGACATTGTATAAAGACAAGTGCGGTCTCTTCCCGCTTTCGCCGCTAATATCTGATTCTTGTACCAAATGTTGACCCTCGGAGAGAGAGAAAGATAGATCTTAGGATATACGTAAAATTGGCATTGATAAATCAAACACAGTGAATGTGAGTAGTTTAGCGCTCTTATCTCTTAATCCGAAGTTTCAAGTTCGAATCTTAAGAATAAAGAGACCTATTTAATTAACACTTTATCCCTTACAACTGACCGTTGCAAGCAAAAATTAGTTTAAATGTGAATTACTTAAAGATGTCTTCTAGTAATTAAGATTCTCTTAAGATACTTGATAAGCTAAAAAAAAAATAAAGAATTGGCATTGACAAGCCTTTGGCCTCTTCTGCTTATGTCTAACACCTACTGAGAAAAGAAATAGTGAAGGCACCAAAAGCAACAGTAGAGGCAAGTGGTTATAAGATCTACCGAACCCACCAAAACGCCTCCCTCACATTTCTCTCACTCTAACCCTCTGTCCCTATAGACAATTTTGCTTTAGTCCATCAGTCCCAAGAGTCAGCATGGAGAACCAGAGAAACTCTGTTTTGAACTACTACTGCCAAGGAAAGGTTAGACATCTTTAGTTTCATTTATTATGCCATATAACTGTGTTTCGAGCTTCTTATTAGGAAAAAAGGATTTCTCTCTTTTTGGTGTTTAACTAGCTAAACCGTGCTTAGCAATGCTCATTTCGACTACAGACTATGGAAGAACTGAGACACTCCCTTCTGTATACAAGTGTGGAGCTTGAGCAGACAAGGCTAGCAGTTCAAGAAGAGCTTCGAAAGAGAGATGACCAGTTGCTACATCTCAAAGATCTACTTAGCAAAACCATGAAAGAAAGAGACGAGGCACAAGAGAAATACCAAATACTTGTCCTGGAGAAGCTTTTGCTCCAACAGCAGCACCAGAATGCTCCTCTCTCTGGCATTTCAGAAGTTGAAGACGAACCCAGAAAGGGGGTTGACTCCAACAGTGGCCTATCGTCATCAGATTGTGAAGAGAGCATCGTTTCTTCCCCTGTAATTGATCCAATTCCACAACGTCAACTACTCCCAACTACAACAGTACCTCAAGAAACACCAGACCTAGTCCCTGAAAAGCCATTGCCTGAAAAGGGAAAGCTTTTGCAGGCTGTGATGAAAGCCGGTCCACTCTTGCAAACTCTGCTCTTGGCTGGACCACTACCAGAATGGAGACACCCTCCACCACCACTGGAGTCCTTCCAAATCCCTCCAGTGACCATCCCTTCACCAAAAACACCACCTCTTCTGCCGCCACTCCTCCACCAAGACTCTTTCAGCAACACCATGAATGGGTGTAATAGAAAGAGGATCCTTTGTAATGGTTTCGACTCACCAGTAGAGACAAAGAATCGACGGATACTCCTTCACTGATTACTAGAATCCACTATATTCCACGTATTACATATTTTATAATCATTTCTAAACCACTAATTAGGGAATCCGAAATGTAAGATGGATCGCACTGATCTAGCATTTTTGTATAGAAGTTTGATTCAGTCTATCTAGAGAAGATATTCCAAGTTGGCTCAAGTCTGAGAAAAGATTGAACTGGGGTTTGAGATTGGTCATTTCTGCCAGTATCTGGGAAGTTAAAGTTTTTGGTATCTGCTTTCCTTCCTTCATCACATTTTTAGCTTTTTGGCTCATGCCGCGGAATGGGACACCAATGTCCTTTGAAGTTGGGTTGATATGCAAGTGAAAGTTAGTTTAAACAGTCACATTACAAAATACTTCTATTAAGCTAATAGAAGTACGACATATACCTACAGCGCATACGAGTAACGATTTGTGAAATTGTACTTAGTAAGGAACGCTAAACATCCGAAAAAATCGAACTGAGTTAAAAAAATATTATTTATTGGCTCGGTTATACAAATTCTCAGTTCAGAACCCAAATTCAGCGACCCAATCACTATAAGCCCATGTTAATGTTGTTTAGCAAAACTTTGGTTGGAGAACTTATGGGCTATTAAGACGAACTGGATGATCAAGTTGCAAAGGGGTTTATTGACGGCTTAAGAGAAATCTAAGTAGATTAAGTTAAATTAAACAAATGCTTTCTTAGTTGTAATGATCAGAAATCATAATAATATTATTTTAAGAATGTTAGAAGTTAAAATAAAGAAATTGAACTCTAAAAGAGCAAAAGAAGTTTATTTTTAAAACTAAAAGGAAAAAATGATAAGCTGCAATTAAATCCTAGTCTCATATTTGTATTCTCTTATTTGTAATTGTAATTAAATGTTAAACTACAAGTTTAAAGATCATATTTGTAACCTGGTAGATAATAAGATATTTATGCTATAGTACACTACTAATATCGTTTTAAAGATAACTGTGTGGCTTGGGACGAATTCACTTTTGTTAGATCGAATTCTCTTTTGCAATTTGTGATTCTAACACAGGGGGAATAAATAAACAAACATAATTCTAATCCAAAAATTTTAAAATAAAAATTCTCATAGAGAAAATAAATTTTATTGATAGAAAGTTTTGTTAGTCTCTTTCAAAAGTTGTTTAAACAAGTTTATGTAAACCCCAATTCTTCTTAGGAAGAATTCCAAACAAAATATGAAACTCTAATCCCATCCTACGAAGACTTTTAAAAGAAAAAGGAAACTCTAATCTATCTTAGGAACACTTCCAAAAGAAATGGGAAACTCTAATTTACAGACTTCTAAACAAAATAGGAAAGGAATCAAAGAGATTGAGTAAAGTTTGAAATAAGAAAATAAAATAAAATAATAGTAAATTATCTAAAATCTTACAGAGAAGGATGTTGGATAAGGCATGATCATGTGCTAGTCAATATTTTTTTTTGCCCAAAATGAAGATATAAATTTAAGAAGATATTGTATAAAGTTGAACAACATAAGTTAAAGTTTACAACCAACAAAATGAAGATCAAAATAAGAACAAAAGAATTAAGGCTAATCAAGGTCATTTTACTATTTTTATTATTATTTGTAAGCTCTAATTTGAAGATCCAAAAGGCCCACTACGTATAAACATTTTAATTTACTTTATTGCATGAATCTTTTCATTCATCAAGAAGTATTAAAGCTTTTGATTTTAACGTAAAAGTCTCTTGATCTTTCAAATAAATATTTTGGGAAGTGTTTTGATCATTTTGCAAATTAGTTTTAAGTATTTGAAGTTGTTAAAAATTATATTTTTAGGGTGATTGATCAATTTATATAGGTTAGTGGTTGACCAATATAAGTTAAAGTTATTAAATTTGAAGTATTAAGAGTTTGTTATAATATTAGTTGATATAATTGTTGACTAGTCTGTCATATTGATCGACCAATATAGGTTACTGGGCGACCAATGTCCAAACTACTAATGATTTTAGTACCGTAAATGCATGCCAGTCAACCAGTACACTAAATATATCCATTGTAACAGTTAGTTCTTTGCTCCAATAGTTATTTTGGGTACCAAAATGCTATTAATAGGTGTTTTCTTATTGATTTTAGCATAAAGAAGATTTTGGATGTTGTATACACACATTTAAAGAGTTTTTCAATCATTTAAGTATTGTTGTGTCATATTTATGTGAGTGAGTCATTTTGAAGTTATAAAGTGAGGTATTTTGAATGATAATATTTAGTTAGGGCAATATATTATTATATTTGGGGGTAGTACAAGTGAAACTGAGGTTCCTCATCACTTTAAAAAAAGATTATAAAAAAGTTCCTCTTTATTGAGAAAGATTGTACAAAGGTTATTCTTTGTCTTGAAAGAAGAATTATAGTAAAATTCTAAGAAGAGTATTTAGAGTAGACATAGGCGTGGGTTATTTGCTAAACTACTATAAATCGGTTTGCATTCTCTCTTCCTTATCCTCTTTAAATTATTGTTCAATTAGTTAACATATTTTTCTTAAGTAGTTTTCTCATTTTTATTTAAATAAATTGTTGTTAATTAAGTACTTTGGTTAGAAATTTTTTTAAAATTTATAAATACCCAACTTACCCTCCTCTTGGTTGCCATTAAGGACTAATAGATATATATCTTGGAATATATGGTTTAATATGCTCATATGAATCCACAGTCTGATAGTTTTCAAGGTCTTCTGCTTCATCTTCTCCTACTCTTTATCTTTCATCTTCTTTGATTTAGATGAGACATCATCTTTTATACTTTGTCCATATTGATTTCATCATAGAATGCTTACAATACATGAGAGCTTCCATTATATGTCTGTACAAGCAATAATGCTCACAAAATCATCAAGTTCACTTAACTAATAACAAACTATCAAATAATATAGATGACTACAAGAAAAATTGGATGCATGATTTTACCAAAAAGAAATACACCAAATCTAATAATATCAAGATACAAGTATTAAGGTTTTGAGCAAAGAGCACCTTACAAAATAACTACACCTAAAAGTAACCTCTTTTACTTCTATAATTGAGTAAAAATTGACACACACACACACAAACACACACACACACACACACACACACACACACATTAATACTACTCTTAAATAAGAAATTGAGCTATAATAAAATTATGATTGAATAATACTATTTGGACTTTAAAAATTCTTCTTTCATCATATGTTTCTATCTCATGCAACTTCCATTTCTCATTCTTATCTCTTAATCTTAAAAACGATAAGATTTTATACATACATAGTCACCTACACAGCCGTCTATGGTGACCATGCCCTTCAAAACTTGATGTTATGGAGATACACGATCATATTGACTTACACGGTCGATGAATATAGTCATGTTAACTTATATGGTGATGTCTAACTCCACATGGGCATTCTAAAATGTCCCCTTTTCAACTTGACATTGCTATAGAAGCTTACATGATCATGCACACAGTGGCGGAGCCAGGAATATTCTGAAACTGGGGCTGATTGGACAGCGATGGACTGACAGCGAAGACTTCCGGCAAATTCAAAATTAATTCAAAAAATAATTTTACAAAGCACATTCATAAATGAAGTTAACTAAAATATTCAAATTACAATGTCATTACACATTTTTAGAGACATTAGAGCTAATAGATGATAATTATTTTCGGTAAGTCGCCATGGCTTGAAACCGCTGTAAAATAGTCTCATGAGTTTTGTAAATATCAATAACAATAACAATGTTTTAATAACAATTTCATTGAATATAAGATTTATTTTTAATAAAATATTAAATTTGTGTTAACGATGACTTTTTACATAAGTATGAATGTGGAAACATAGTGTGTGTGTGTATATATATATATATAACATTTAAAGGCAACTTCAAAAAAAAAATTAAAGGCATCAGCTATCAGGGATTTGGCCAGGACTTGTCCCTATGTGGCTCCGCCATTGAATAAAAGTCATGTACATTAAGGCTTTTCTAGTATGAATTTTAGGACTACCTTTTGTTGTCACAAGCAGAAAATATTATTACGGTACAATAAGGCTCAGGATTGAATATATATTCTAGTCTTAGTTATTGTTTGCAGTTCATGGTACGAAGCCTTTTCTTAATCAAGTGCTTGCAGTTGGATATAAAAATTGCAGAGTAGGTATGGCATTGAACAAAAAGCAGAAAAGCGACATTTTCAGACTCGAAGCATGCAACTAATATATAATATAAATACATCAAATAAAGCTCCAAAAACACTCATGGCCGGGACAACAATCAGCTCCACTTATCTACCGTGACCTAAAGCCCCAAAATATTCTCTTGGATAAGGTCAAACACACATAGAAATACGTTGGAGACATGATTTAGATCATTAATTCAATATCTCCAGTCTCGAGTGATGCCATTAATTAAGAAAATAAGGTCTGTTGGTTAACTGAGTTGTTAATTTAACAAGGAATAGTAACAGTTTAAGAATCATTTCATAAATGAATCAAGATCCCGTAATGTTATTGAATAGTTTTGCCTCATGCACCCAGTGGCTGAGATTCATGGCCAGGACAAGCCCCGCGCCAGCGGGGGCTTGTCCCCATGTGGCTCCGCCACTGCATGCACATGGTTGTGTCTACTTTTGACATAGGTGTGTGCCTTCCGCGGGTAGTCCAAAAGTAACTTCAGCTCATTCATTTCTGACTCAAATCCACCTAAACTTCATTCTTTTTTGTTTATGAAGACAGCTAACACTTTTAAAGTATGAATTTAGTGAAATTAAATAAATAAACATCCATAGAATGAGATTGGACCAGCAATAACTTGGAAGATAAATTTGCACCTTTTTTTTCAATGCTATCATCTTAACAACTATAAAGGAGGACAGTTCAGATTGACTGGGTGTTCCCAGAAATAATAGTTACTCCAAGTAATTGGTATTCCCTTTCTCTGTAGGTAGCTACAAAAGTTCTATCTAGCATATTATATAGGAGAGAGTTTTAAATGGAGTTGTTAACGCATGTAATTTAGTCTATGCCCACCTATTAAACCTATGCGTTCTTATTACCAAAGAGTTTTCGTAAGTACTTAAAAGTGTTATGAACAAATTTTCGGGAGGTAACAAATTTAGGTGAATCAAATTCATAGGTTAGTTGGTCTGATTTACTTATGGGTTAAGCAAGTGCAGGGTTAAGAATTTGTTATTTTCAAAGTTTTAAGTGGCCTTGCTAACAATGCAAAATTGGATTTTGACCTAATATACCAACTTTACATGTGAGCTAAATATTTCTCTTGAGGAATATTGTTCAAGCAAAGAGAAATGTTAATATATCGTTTAGGAGGAATAGCCTCAAAGCAGTATCGTGGATGATTAAAAAGGTTATGTATGAACGTCCTAGCAATCGAAGACATCTTAGAATATGAAAAAAAAAGATTTTGGCTATGTATCGTATAAACAAAGTCTGAGAATATCTTTGGAAGAATATGTTTAATTTTCAAAAGTTTTTGGACAAATATAACTTACTGTACTATGATGTGTTAGGGCATATTTTTTGGAATATAAAAATATAAATATAAATACGAGAACGATCGTAAATACAAATATATTAGTATACAAGAGGATTCTTTAAAAGATATGACCTAGAATACAGCCATACTAATATGACTAATAATTTTTTGAAGAAAAATATGGTTTAAAATACAAACTTATATATTAAATCATGTGTCCATTTGTAGACAAGTACAATAAATTATCTTAATCTTCGATATGGTACCTCGTCTCATAACTTATTTTTTGTGAATTTCAAGTTTTAAAAAATTCCAGATTTTATTACTGTCATGTTTAATTAAGTTAGGTTTAATAAAAAATAATTAATATTGAATTATACTAATTAGAGTTTATAAATAATTAAACTTGTGTAAACCTTAATTTTATAAGAAAGAAAATATGCATTAATTGAAGTTAAATTAATTACTTTTAATTTCCGGAAATATTAACATATCGATTTTGTCAAATTTATTAAGAAATTTATTATATTCTTTTTTCTTTTTTTCTTTTTTGAAACTCTTTATACTTTCTCATCAGGAATCTAAGATAGTGGAATCTTTTCTTATTATTGAATTCTATATTCTGAAGTTGAAACTGATACCTCAACCGTATTTTAACATGGATATGCATTATTAATGGTATGTTCACCGTTAAAACAACCTGTCATTTTATTTCTTCTTTTCCTAATAAATGCTCCGAGGCTATTTGTTCTAATTAATTAGAATGAAACATTGAAACTCTATTATTTGAAGTAGGTTGTGGAAGTTAAAGCTTCCAACTGAAGGTGCAGAACAAGTCCATATTTCATGTTTTTACACATTGTCAATATATTAGAGCATTTTGGTTTCCATCTCCTCTTAGTTTATGCGTTGATTCTTTGAATTTCTTAAACTTAATGGTTTGGTTTCATTAAAATCTCTCTTTTCAAGATGAGGATTTGATCTCCCTTTTTGTCATGGACTCTTAAATCTTAATCTCTTTGGTTTAATAAAAACCAAATTTGGCATGTCAAGAATGAAGTTACAATATCTTCCCTTGTATCAAATGTCCTCAAGTTATTAGGTGATTGAAAAGCTCCTTCCAACAAAATGCTCTTTCATAGATGAATTCCTCCGGTTTCAAAATTAATATCTATGATGTTAAGAAAATGAGGTTTGCTAAAACTGATTGCAAGATTACTATAAGTGTTAAAAGTCTTATATTTTGTTGTCGCCTGATTAAGTTTCAACTTCCTTCTAAGAACTTATAAGTAGATTACTCACTTGATAGTGAAAGTGAGTAATCTATATATAAGTAATCTACTTTCGGTAATGCATGCTTGAATTTTTCTTCTTCATGATATTGCTTGCAATTACTTATATACCGAACTTCAAGGACAGGCTTAAAAGAGCTATGAAGTTTGTAGCCCAAAACTCTCTTCATCTACGAGCCCCAATTCATCGTACATGTAGAGAGTATTAATTACTCCCATTAGTCCATCCTATGTAGCAGCATCTGGTGAAACCTTCAGAAGTACTTCATACGAGATCCCAGCTTGATCTGCTTTGCCATCACCTCACATAAATTTGGAAGAACTTACTTCAGTCTCTTGCAAGCTTGATAAATTTTGAATAAAGTATTTTCATAATAAATAATTCTTCTTAGCATTAGCTAATTCTATTAAGTGCAAACCAAGATAAGAGTGAAGCATATTGAGATTAAAATACAGTAAAAATATTCATGACGTGTGAAAAAAGCTCGGGCATAAGTCTACTATAGAACTAATCAACAACTATAAATTTGTAGTACTAACACTAGCATTCTGCTCATGGAACCATACGACTTTAATAAAGATGCAACAACTAAGATGTTATTTCTGTAGGGACAATGTAATGAGTTCCAAGGAGACAAACAAAATGCGTATCATTATGGTTCCATCTAACGAACAAAAGCATACCTTTATGCTAAAAGGGCTTCCACGAGATTCACACACCATATCATCTAGAGACCACAGACCATGTATATTTTCCTCCGCCCAAGCATTGAATAGGAAACACAGATATCTACAATGCGCATGTCTTTGTCTGAACCATGTTCGTACATCTATTGCGATCCTTATCTACATGTTTTGCTCTTGAATTAAGAATGACACCGATCTTCCAGACTGCACACTTTTAAACCCTTACTGTATATGTTCGCTTGTGAAGGTAGTTAATGTCAAACGACACAGGCAGTTTCGTAGTTGTCGTATTTTGGAAATATACATAAGATGAGGGTTGGGGGAATTTTTTTTATTGTCTATCCACAGGGCCTACATCATCATTTAGGCATCGTCAATCTTCGGATGCTTAAAGAAACGTGTTGGACCACGTAAATCCTATTCCTAATAGGATGTGCTAACATCAGGAGTGGTCACTGTCTTAACAGTTGCTAAACATGCGGTGCCAGCATTACTCGATCAATGCATGGTTGGGACACCTACAAGTGGAAATGAGCTATAAATTCAAGGGACCATTGCGCTTCACAGTCTATCAAACTTGAAAAAGTGATCATTTGTGCCACCTAAAGGAATTGAGTGTACGTGAATGAATCTTGTCTTGTAGGAATCCTCGTAACGATTTGTTGAACGAAACTGATTGTGTAATTTTGAGTTATAATTAGATTGAACGTTTGATTGATTTTCAATCGATAATATTAATTGTTTTACTCAGATCATTTAATTTATAAATTATTATATATTTGAAATTTATTAAATATATTTTAAAAAGTAAGAACGTGAATTTTTCTTAACAAAATATTTAAATAAAAAATTATTTAAACAACATATTTGAAAATGGTAAAAGCTACAAAATTTTGGAGTACTGTTTAGGGGATGATCGAGATTGGAATGTAGTTAAAGAGGTGTGTGATTATGATGAAGACTTGGCAGGAGCTGGGAAAGAATAGAGTTATTTGAATCGTAACTTGAGTTGTGGCCCTGGGCTATATAGTGATTAAAATTTAATGCTCTGGGTATACCATGTCCATGTGTAATTAACGTAGAGATGAAAGTTCTTCAACTGACAGACGAGAAGATCGGTGCCCATTCATACTTAAAAATTAAAATTACGACATGAAATGAAATTGACATAAGAAGGTGACATGCCGTATGTATGCGAATGCCCTCCTTTGTACGTTTGCCTCCGCCCCTTGCCCTGCACATGCATTTAAATGCAGCCTTTGGCCCCTTATTGAATATGATTTGTCTTAAAAGAAATTTTAAAAAATCGGTCAATTTTAAAATTCTTGTTTTTATTTTTAATTTTTTAAAAAATTACTCCTCTTAAATTTTAGTTTAAAAATAACAACA
Organism: Erythroxylum echinodendron; assembly: GCA_027575705.1. Taxonomy (NCBI): domain Eukaryota; kingdom Viridiplantae; phylum Streptophyta; class Magnoliopsida; order Malpighiales; family Erythroxylaceae; genus Erythroxylum; species Erythroxylum echinodendron. Next base: position 4,108,078 of record JANZXR010000171.1, on the reverse strand, counting down.
AAATATACGCATATAAATATTATATTTTATTAATCAAATAATATTTGTACGATGACACCAAATAATTCTAAAGTTTGAACCGAACTAGCTAAATTTAAAATAAATTAATAATTTATTATAATTATCTAAAATTATTAATTTAAGTTAAATTTATTTCGTTCTACCAAGTTTAAAAGTGAGTTATTATATTAGCGATATATAACTAATTCATGTTAACGTTTATACTGTATTGTTTAGTTATTATTTTTAATAGAAAATTTAAAAAGGGTTTTTTAAGATATGAAAATATGGATGATTCATGTTGTATTATGTCAAATTACATATTGAAATTAATTTAACATGCTTTACATCATATAGGTACCAAAAAGAACTTTAATTGACAAATCTTCTTTAAACATGCCCTTAACTATGCTAAGAAATTGATGATATCATTAGCTTTTAGTGCATGGTATGGAACGGATGAGTCGTAGGTTATCTTTGGTTGGACGTAAAGTTTTTAATTAAACATAATAAAAATATAATGGAATTGAATGATTTATAATGAAATTGAATGTAAATAGATGTAATATTAAAAAATGATTGTTTGGGAAGAATAGAAGAGTTCATAATGTAATATAATAAAATGTTGTTTAGATAAATAGTTTGTAATATAATATAGTGTAAAGTTATTTATCATTTTACATTTTATTTTAAACTTTTTAAATTGAAAGTTTTTCATTTTTACTGTTTAGGATGGAATGAGATGTAATATGACTCTCCTCTTCCATCTCATTTTATTTCGTTTTATTATAAATTCTCCACACAAATAATGAAATAATATTACATTTTATTTTATTTTATTCCAGTAATTAATCTCTAACTAAAAAAATGATGCAAATTTCACTTTTCTCACGAATAATGTGGTCCTCGTGCCAAAGAATTCCCATCTATTAATGTACAATTATTATTTTAGAAAAGGTCTCTTAATCTAAAATCCCAAATCAAATAATCGAAATAAATCAATAAAAAGTGAATGAAAAAAATATATAAAAAAGAAAGGAGTTCGAACTTGGGTCATTGTCGTGATTGACATGACTGGATGCTTTTCACAGCCTGACCTGATACATTAGGAAGCCCACAACCACAAGTGCCCACTTCACTCAACCGCTGAACAGTTACCCAACAGTTACTAAGCTTCATCCATCCCATCTCAGAAAAGGATAAAAAAAAGTTCACCAAAATCCTTATTAATTGTGAGAATAAAAACAAGAATCCGGAAACACACATACCATAACACAACACCTATCTCTGTCCCAGGCAGTGCTTCACTTTAGTTAAGGAAACAGCCAAAAGCTTTACTCGCAAAATAAACTAGAAGCTTTGGAATACACACTCTGCCCCACCGTTCTTTCTGTCGTCGTTTCCCCTACATCAGATCGCATTCACTTGTCTGCTAATATCTTCGATTTGGATCTCCGATTTGGTTTTTGGGTTTTGATGCGTTGGTCAAATGGAGGGAAGAGTGACTAAGTACAGCAGCAACAACAACAGGAGGCAGGTGAGTCCGGAGAGAGCCAAAGTGTGGACTGAGAGGTCCCCGAAATATCAACAGCAACAGAACCGCAGCAACAAACAAGTAGGAGTAGGAGTAGGAGGAGTAGCAGCAGTTGTTTACTATCTGTGCCGCAACCGCCTTTTGGAACACCCTCACTTCATAGAAGTCACACTCTCTTCTCCTCATGGCCTCTATCTTCGGGGTAAAGTTCTTTTTTTTTTCCAAGTAACATTCTCTCTTTTTTGCTTTGTATTTATTTGAGTGATGTCTGTTGTGCAGATTTGATTGAGAGGCTTAATGAGTTGAGAGGCAGAGGCATGGCTTCCTTGTACTCTTGGTCTTACAAAAGGTCCTTTCTTTTCTTCATTTGGGAGACAGACATACACCTGCTTTTCTCTTATTTTAATTGTTAGTATTATATTTTTTATTTGTTTCAGAAGCTACAAGAATGGATTTGTATGGCATGACCTATCTGAAGATGATTTGATTATTCCTGTTAATGGAAACGAATACGTTCTCAAAGGCTCTGAACTTTTCGATGATACTAATTCTGGTGGGTTATTCCCCGTTTTTGTTAGATTGTTTTGTTAATGACCTAAGAATAAAGCTTGATGTTTCTTTTTAACATCAATCGCAGATCGGTTTACTTCTGTTGGGACCACAAAATTGCAAAATCTGAAGCAATTGCCAGAACCTGGTTCATCAAGAAGTCAGGATGATTCCTCGTCATCCTCAAGCTTGAATGGCAGAGATACGAAGCATTCTCAGGAAGATGAGTTTTCTCCTACCATTCAACGCCCTGCCTCATCTGGGGTTTCTCCGGATTCTGGAAAGAACTCGTCTTGGAATGGTTCTTTGAGTTTGGCAGAGTACAGAATTTACAAGACCGACGGCTTGGCTCATGCTTCCACTCAGACAGAAGAAATTGTGTGTAAACCGAAGCCTAGAGAAACTTGTACTAGGGGTGTTTCCACTGATGATTGTTCTATGGAACATGTATCCAATTATGAAAAGAATCCCATTCCTGAAATAAGCGAGAATTCGGTTTCACCCCCACCATCAACCTCTAGTGCTTCTTCATCTGGTGGCAAGACAGAAACTTTGGAGTCCCTAATTAGAGCTGACATTAATAAGATCAACAGTTTTAGGATCCTTGAAGAGGAGGAAATTCGGATGCCTGCCAATGCAAGGCTCAAAGCTGCTAACCTGTTAATGCAGCTGATCTCTTGCGGATCAATTTCGGTTAAAGATCATAGTTTTGGACTCGTACCAACTTACAAGCCGAGGTTTACACATTCAAAATTTGGCTCTCCTCTATTCTCTAGTTCAGTGACGTTAGGCGAGCTTGATTGTCTTTCAGACAATCCTAGGCTGATGGGTGTGAGATTAGAAGACAAGGAATACTTTAGTGGGAGCTTGATTGAGACGAAAATGCTTAAGGAAGATAGAAATGGAGTGGTGGCTTTGAAACGCTCTTCTTCCTACAACGCAGACAGGTTAGTTTGGTAAAAGAAAAACACTTACGCAGTTACGCTAGTGCAATATATGATATTTTGGAAACCATTTAGCAAGCAAAACTTTGCTTATTGTTTGAACTCATTGACAATGTTATAATGCAAGTTCTTTTTAGTAATTACTATATCCCATCATCAAACTAATGTTTCATTTGCTAGTTTACCTTAACTTAAGATTGCAGATACTTGAGTTTTAGAAGATAAATCAACCTGATCAGTTACAATATTTCTATATGGTCTGTTGGACGCTTTAGTTAAATTCATAAGATTGGTTTGGCTTTTGGTTTGAGAAATGTGGCTTATGCCAATGTTGTGTGCTCGATTCTAATATAGATGTGGGAGCTCTGTTGAAGTCTTCTTGATTGCGTCTGGACTCTGGAGATATTGCTCATCCGCCACATATACTTTCATTCACATCATACATTTTCATATATGAGTTTTGAAATGCACAATTGGGGAATGTTGGGTATTGTCTAATTTATATATACCTAGCAATGATGCTAGACTTTATTAGTGGCAATAATATTGGTAGTTGAGGGTTGGGATTTTGGTGGTAGTTCATGGATTTTTATTTAGGTGTAGACCGTCAGTTGTGACTGGCTTTTATTTTAAGAGACCTTGGGAGTATCGTGTGATGTAAGAATACAACGATGGATTCTCCCTTGCTTATTCTACATGATAGCAATTTCTTGCGTGAAAATAAATTGCAGGACAAACAAGCAACTGGATTCCGCGGAGGACAATGACGAATCAACTTCTGGACCTTCAAAATGCATTCCAAGGTCAATAAAAGCTTCAATAATCAAACATCCACGAAGTGAGTCTATGCGATCACCAAATTCTGATAAGCCTAGAAACTCGTCTGATGGAGCTGCTGACTCTCAAACTACCCGCAGTAGTGCATCCAATGGTAGTAGCAAAAGAATCACAGAGCCTTGTAAAAGGCAACCAAAGAGACTTGATTCCTTTAGAGAAGACGAGGAGAAAGTGATCAAAATTGAAGAAAGTTGAGTGTTGACTCTCACCCATTTTAACAATATATTATCTATTTCTCTCATTTTAACTTCATCCTTTTATTTGCGTACATTATTGACATTGGCACTGCTTCCTCCTGGCAGGCTTGCTTCAGGAGCTCGGGTTATAATTCAAGCCAAGGCACCGTGTGACACTATCATTTGCAGCTCCTAGAGCACTACTTGAATGCTTAAGCAGTTTTGGTTCCACTGGGGGAAAAAGAGTGTCCATTGTGTAAAAAACTTTTACTGGGTTTAGAAATTTGGTTTGAATTTGAAATGATAGGTGATTTATTGGCGGATCCTTTTCCATTGACTTTGTATGTATATGCGAAGATTTCAAAAGGTGGAGAAGAAAATGTAAAACATAACTGATTTGGAGAGCTTTGTTCAGGGCGTGGTCCAGTGGGATCAGCTTTCTTGAACAATTTTTATTGCAAGTACAATGATCACATTGTCTTTACCAGTAATCCTGTTCCTTCAGACTGTCATCTGTCTGCAACAGCAACATTAGCTGGTGGGTACCTAGTTGAGGTCAAAACAAATGTAATGTTTATGAAAAGGATAATAGTTTAGAATTGACAGTCGCATAATAATATAGTTGACCGGCATCCTAGGGTAAAATGTCCGACTAACTTCTTGACCACTCGGGGCAAAAAGTTGCCACTGCGAATTTTAGATGTTCTTTCCAATTAAACAAGTTCAACTTAAAGTCAATTAATCAGGGCTATAGTGTATTTGCCAGCTTCAAGTAACCTTTTAGAAAGTAAGGTGTTAGTGGGGGGGACTGGGGGGCAGAAAAGTTATGCTTCACGTGAGACAAACCTGGCACGAGACAGTGAGAGTTGAAGGCTTTGAAGACGCTTTTCCTCTGGAATGGTGTATGCGGGTCAACTTTCCCTTCTTTTTGTTTAAGATTGGGAGGGATATATTAAACCTTGGAGATTGAGAATGCCCTTTTGAGTTTTGAATATGCACTTTCTTTCGGCTTTTCAGGCTTTCTTGCCTGCAGACTGGAACAATCTTTGACTTCCGACTCAATTATGCAATGCGTAATCAGACCTTCTGGTTTACCGATTATGTTTAGTGCCATAGTTTATAAACAGTGATATGCCAAGATCCGAAGCATTAAGTTAGTACATACTCAAAAACAAAGGGTTTCTAATTGCACGATTATTAGGAATATAATCTTTATAAGTCTGTGTGAAACGTAAGGATGAAACTTTGGGGGAATCATCCATCCCCAGAAAGGAAGGTTTATTTGAAACTTGATCTGTTCAAAATTCTTGTGATTAGGCATGAAGGTACAACTGAAATCAGAGCTACCATCAATTCCTAATTGCTTTAACAATTAATGTATGTTCCTTGTTCTCTTTGAGACATTGAATGCCAGCGGAGGAAAAAGATAAAGCTGTTGAAGCACTCTGCTTGATGTGTTCTTGGCGCAATGGTGCCTCATATTTTATGTTTCTGAGTTTTTTGAAGTTTGACGAACCATGAAAGAGGGAAGAGTTGTAAATTTCTATTTTAACAATAACCTTGAACTGTAATTTCAAAAGGAATCTTTCGACTTTTACTTTTCTCTTCCGACATTTCTTTAATCTTTCTGGGGTACATAATAAATTTTGTTTCCATACATGTACTATCAATTATCAAATACTATACAGATGATAATATATTGTTTAAGATATTCAATCTGGTTTGCAAACAATTTTAAAATATTGAAGAGTAGATGTTAAATTTTGTAAGATTGGACCTAAATAAATTAAGCATATACAATTTCAATTGAGATTTCATCTTCAAATTAATTGGTGACAGAAGAAGCATTTTACTAAGCTTATATCCATACTTAAGGATATATATTCTTTTCATGTAGGATAAATTTTCACTTATATTTCAACACGTCCTTCAATTGTGGGCTAATTTAAAGCCAAACACGTGACACAATTTACCATATTGAGGGGGTGACGACTAACCAAAGAACAACCTGCTATGATACGATGTTAAGATTGGACCTAAATAAATTAAGCGCATATAAGTCCAAATGAGGTTTTGGAGTATCCTATACTTACTAAATATAAAAATATTAAAGGGTTTATAAATAGTAAGGACTAACTATTAAAATAACTAGTTCTAGTCATTTTAGTAATAATTGACCTAAACTCAATTTTTGTCAATGAGTTCTATACTCTATCTATATTAAAAATTTTAATATAATATAAGAGCAGGTTTAATTCGTATTATTAATTTTCCGATTTTTCGTCTAAATGTTTAGTCCTAGGAGTTCGGTCCGGTTATCATTATGTTTATTTCAAATGACAACTAAATGTTTAGTCTTAATTACACTTGAGGAGAGTGTTATAATATTTTATATCGGCTAAACTTAAAAATATTACATAGTTTATAAAATTAATTTATTAGTTTTAATTATTTTAATAATGACTAATTCAAATATAATTCTTATTAATTAGCCTTATATTTTTATCTATATTAAAAATTTTAATGTGGCTATCGTGGAGTACCGGGGAGGGAAAAGCCGAGTGAGAGTAAGTTGATAGATCTTCTGGACGGATCAGAATATGTGCTGACATTTGAAGATAATGATGGCGACTGGATGCTTGTCGGTGATTGATCGTGGCAGTTGTTTATTGAGGAAGAGGCTTAAAATTATGAAAGGCTGTGATATCTTGTTAAAATTTGTAAAAGTTATACTCAAATAAATTAAAGGTGTACTTGTTTAGTTACTGTAGAAAAAAAAAAGGTATAGAATAGAAGATTGAGTTTGATAAAGAGATATAATTATATGGTTATTATTTTGAATACTCACTTTTGAGTAATACTCCGTTCATTTTTTAATCTAGAGGGATGACTATCATTATTATAGAAGAATTGGTTAATAAATTATATTATTATTAATTAATTAAAATATTATTAATAATTAATTAAATATAATATAATTAATTAAAACATACTTCATCATTAATTAAAATATAATTATTCATTAATTAAAATATTATAATTATTTAGTTAATTACAATATAATTATTTAAAATATTATTAATAATTAATTAACTACAATATAATTAATTAAAATATAATTATTCATTAATTAAAATATTGTAATTAATTAATTAACTACAATATAATTAAGTAAAATATTATTAATAATTAATAAACTACAATACAATTAATTAAAATATAATTATTCATTAATTAAAATATTGTAATTAATTAATTAATTAACTAAAATATAATTAATTAAAATATAATTCGTTTATTAATTAAAATATTGTAATTAATTAATTAAAATATCATTATTCATTAATTAAAATATTGTAATTAATTAATTAATTAAAATATAATTAATTAAAATATTATCAATGAATGAATTATTTTTTAATTAATTATATTGTGGTTAATTAATTAAAATTAATATTTTAATTAATTAACTACAATATAATTAATTAATAT
>JANZXR010000171.1:4052137-4072552 GCA_027575705.1 Erythroxylum echinodendron | reverse complement strand
ACAAAGAAACATTCCAAACATCATAAAGGGTATTTTATCGAACACCTCATAGGCAATATGTATAATCTCAATCTAATTACAAATCAATTGCATTTTTCTATTATTTACCAACAATAACATATATAAACAACAAATCAACCAACAATGACACAAAAAAACCACAAACAACAACAATAATCAAGCAACATTTCATCACCCAAATACCCACGATTAACACTAAAAACATGCGATTTTTTGGAGAAATAATACACCCATTAGAGAGCTTACCTTAAATGACGCGTAGACATTTACTGACGGAATATATATTCCATCAGTATTTAAATTTCCTAATTATTTGACCGCGCTTGGTTGCTGCTGCATTTTGCGACGTAACCAAATTTTCGTCGGTAAAGTTAATTTAATGTATACCGATGGAACACATTACATCGGTATATAACAGAAGCTGAATTACATTTACCAACGGTACTTATTCCGTCGGTAAATGTCCGAAGCTAGTTAATTGCGGAAAAAATTTCCACAATTATTACCGACGGTCATGGTTACGTCGTCGGTAAACTTAAAATAAGTTTATTGCCCGACGATATTCCGTCGGTGAATAGCAGACACTGAGCATAACTTACCGACGGACTATCTGCCATCGGTAAACTTTCGAAGCAATTAAATTGCGAGAAACATTCCCGTAATTTTTGCCGACGGTAAAGGTTGTGTTGTCACTAAATGTCGTTGGAGATTTTGCGCGAAATTCATTCCCTCTATTATTGCCAACGGTAATATATTTTCACCGCTATATATAAATAGTAAAACATATTTACCAACAAATTATTGTTTTCTGTCAGTAAATAGCTATGGTTTTTTGTCCGTCGGAAAAGTTCCGTCACTAATTCATGATTTTCTTGTAATGTAAGGCTAATTAAAATAGGAAAGGAAAATGATATTTCAAGAAAAAAATTCTTATTTATGTCATGCTTTTAATTAGCCTTAGATTCAATATTAATTTTTGTGATGGTGGAAAGAATAATGTTCTTATAATTATAATAGTAATAGTTTTATGTTGCATGGTTTTATAGCTTTAAATGTTGTTTGTTAAATAAATGAAATTAGTTTTTATTTAATAACATCATCTTGTTCTTAAAATATTTATCCTAATTTGTGGCATGCTAGAACGATTAGTTTAACATGGTTTTTTAGAAGACCTATATAAAGTGGAATTAACTACTTATGAACATTGTTTAGATGACAAGATGACACAAACAAACATTTAGTATGGGATGAAGAGTCACTAAACTATAACAATTAATTCACTAAGATATATGTTGTCAAATGGATGTGAAAGCAAGTCTTTAAGGAACTTATTTTATCACCTTTACAAATTACTATACTAAGTAAGTTATATTTATTTGATTTCTCAAAATTCAAAATATTATGTTATTTCCTAAGTATATGACTTTATTTAAGAATCAGTTAGATAAAGTAGCTAATGATTTAAAGAACTAAGGATCAGACTATCTATTTATTCAAGAGGTCAAGTGATGTAAAAAAAAAAGATTGGATAGACAATTGATTATTTTATAAACCATAAAAAATGGAATTATGGAAAGGAGGAATAAAACTCTTCTAAAAAAAGTTAGGTCTATAATGGAACATGTAATTTTCTCATCAGCTATTGGGTGATGTTACTGACGAACAAGTATGTACCTGATCGAGTGCACATTAAATTTGTTACTAAAATACCATATAAGATATGGACAGGTAAAAGATTTAATTTATCTCATCTAAATTTTTGAGAATTTTTCACTGACATAGAAGTTTCCCATATAAATATGGAAAACTATGTCTTAAAGGGAAGAAGAGTATCTTTAAAATATATTTTAAACATTAAAAAGATATATGTTCAAAGGTGAACAAGGTAATAAATAACTGAATTGAAGTCACAGTATATCACATTCTTAGAGACTAATTTTTCAAAGTAAGAAAAGATAGTTCAAAACTCATGAGACACTTAGTTCAAAACTCACGAGACACTAAATCAAGAAAATCTAGTAAGTCGAGATCCATCGGATGGAATTCATCCAAATGGGATCATTTTAAGAGATGATGAATATGTTTCTAATTAATGGCAATTACAGGCCAGCAAGAGTTTCATATCATTAAATGATTTAAGCAGGAGCAATATGAGAATAGATATATATGTTTCTCAAAATTTTTATTTATACCTATAATGTGCATGGATTAAAAACTAAATGACATTTTTGACATTGTATTCAATAAGAAAATAATAAGACGATAAATATGAATAGGCTTTATCTAGTCTTGCGAAGGATGAGTTAGTTATATTAGTAAAAAAAAAGATAAGTTTTAACAAGCATGATTCATATGTGAGGATTGATTAATCTTCCTAATGGATGTAAATTCATAAAAACAAATGAGTTCATAAATGTTAGTCGAAAGACTTATGTCAACTTTGAAAACTATAAAGCACATCTAATGACAACAGGATATAAATAATGAAAGTGATTGATTATGAGAAAACATTCTCACATCTTGTAGGGTTTACATTAGTTTGACTAATTCTAGCTTTAGTAGTTAGAATGGATCTTCATAAACATTAAATAGATAGAAATACTGTGTTCTTAATCGAGAAACTAGATAAAAGAATATAGATGGAACAACCACTAGGTTTCGTTAAAAAGGGCTAAGAGCAATACATATTCAAATTGTTAAAGTCAATATATGATCTAAATTAGTCTCAAAGTCAATGATATATTAAGTTTTATATTGTAAATTTTAATATGATTAACTAAGACCACTAAATCTATATTAAAAGATTCAATGATAAATGAGTGATTTTATTGTTATATGTGGATAATTTTTTGGTAGCTAGTGACAATAATTAGTTTGTCAAGCAAATAAATTAATTGAATTTAACAATGATTAAAATGAAAAACATGAAAAAAGTTGCATAAATCTTGGAATTAAGATTTCCAAGTATCATTTAAGATCATTTTTGCTTTTTCAAACTACATATATATTAAGAAAATTCTTGAACAAATTTGTACTCAAGATTGTAAATTACTTTTTTATACTTATTGCTAAAGGTTAGCACCTGAGCAATTGGTAGTATTATCAGATGCTATAAGAAGAGGAAGAGATAAAGAAAAGGTCCCTTAATTTGTGGCAATCAATAGTATCATGTACCTTATATTGTGTAAAAACAAGTATATTAAAAGGCATTAGTAGGGAACTCAAATATTAATATTAAACCAAACACATAGATATCAAGAATAATTATATCAACGAAATAGTAGTACAAATAAAACTGCATAGTGATGATTTATTTGTCGGAGTATTTGATGTAACATATGCTCAATTGAGTATTATATGTCGTATTTTTAGAATGAATCTTAAACAAGAATTTAGTTATAGATGTGTAAGAATGCTGGATTTCAAATTTGAGTTTTAAATTCTATAATGAATTTTGGAATGAATATTAAATATTCAACTCTAGATATAAGAATTATGCCAGATAGATAAAAGATACCTTCTTACATAAGTAATTGCCTCTATTTCTTTATAGGAATGAAGATGAGACAAGTTTTAAGTAGTCTATTTAGGTAATAAATGAGAGTTCAAAGATTAAATCACTAATGCCAATCTGAAGTATACCAAAGGGTATAAGATGTTATTAGTAATGACATAAACTAAAGAAAGACAAGTTCATCCAATCTATCTTGACAAGTCATTTTTCAGATCTAAAAGGTGGATTGAATGAATAAACAAGATAACTTGAGTTAGATATTAGATATGCTTGAATTATCATATGTACAGTATTTGAGAGAAAATATATGCCTTGATAAAAGAAAGTCAATATTGTAATACATGAATCATACCATGTATGCATTACCAATCAATAAGGATAATATAAGTCAAGCTCTCAATTTATATTATGTAAGGATTCTCTGAGATTATGTGAATCTCAAATTAAAATTCCTTTTTCACTTCGGTTTTAATTTTAAATAATTGAGTTAATGATTATTATCTTAAAATGTTGCTAAAAAATTATGAATGATTTGATATAACAGGTTAATTTAATTTAGGGGATTGAGAAACGAAGAAAATCATTATAAATTTTAACTTGCATCAAGATGCCTTGAAAAGGGCTCATCTTTTATGTAGATGGTAGTCCTCTATTAATCGGATGAGTTATTGGATATGTATGAGAATTATATAATTCCAATCGTATAAAAAAGGTGTTATTTTTGATTTAAAAGATGATAAGATAAGGATTAAAAAAGAAGCAAAAATATGACAAGATAATATCAAAAATCAAACATTAGAGAGGAGAAAAAATGGCTTCTAAAATGATTATACAAAAAAAATCTTACTAAATGAATCTGTATCCTCTTTTCTATGTCAATCAACCCAAAGTTTTCTCTTTGTCCAGAAAGTTACAACACTGATATTATGGGATCATCAAAAATAGCACTGCACGTAACTTCGACGCAACAGTTTTTAAGAGTAGTACAGAATTTCGGATTCAGATCACTTGAAGACCTCCAGGACCTGTCAATGCTGCCAATATATTTAACACTTTTTTCTACATCATAGTCGTCCAGCTAATGCATGCCTCGTCTAAGTGTATCCTAGGATGCTACAGCTTCAAATGTAGGGGTCTTACTAACGTAATCTATGTTCTTATCCGTATACTCATTTCTAGAAATCTGACTATCGATCCTGAAATGCCTTTGATCGTTAACTTTAAAACGAGAGAGGGCAACGCACTAGAAATATAAGGTTGTAGGCTGTCAACAGCCCACACGAAACAGGAAATTATTTATTTTCAGGCATAGACCTGACAAGGTTTAATCTTGTCGGTTAGTACCTTACATGATTTAACGGTCAAATATAGATCTTCGATGTAACCTGTCTTGGAATTATATCACATTTGCAATGCCACCGAAAACAAATTGATTTGACCGCTTCCAGTCTTTCCACGCTGCCTAATTACATCATCAAGCTTCAAAATTATAATAAACATCTTAAATAGTGATTTAACCGTATTCATTGGAGAAAATTTGCCTCTTAAAATATAATTAAGTAGAAACACTCCGTTGCGTCATTGTTAAATATGTCAACTTCTATTCAGTTGGAAAAGAAGCAGAAAAGCTCTTAAATTAGAAGGAAAAAAACTTGAGATAACAATCGCAAATAATAGTTTAAAAGAAAAATAGGAGAACTAAAATTATTGCCTAATGTCCGACTGTAGCTAACAATTCATGTATACATGTTTAACAGAGGTGAGTGACACAAAGTAAAAGAAGATGACAGCTTCTGGATAGCTTAAGTACGTGGGAAGCAAAAAATAAAGGAATTAAAAGCAACGATATTAAAATTTAAGATTCTTCACATGTTACATATTGTAGTTGACATTTTTTATATTTTTATATTTTATGTTTTCAGATATTAAAAATGTCTAAATGGCAATAATCTAATACATAACCTTATTAACAAACTATTAAGTTACTATCATATATTAAATAAAATACATTAACGAAGATATTTTAGTTTATGTAAAATGATATACTTATTTTTTTAACTATCAACATTTTAGAATAAGCTTCATACATTCAAAATCTTAAAAATTGAATTAGAATTGTCAATTGCAAATTTATGTTAATTACAAATAACAAACAAAATATAGAAATATAATTTAATTTCAAATTTAATATTAAAATTTTATTTTTTAGAATAAAAAATGCTTTTAAATTTGAGATAACATATTGTAATTGATTTATTATAAATTTACTTATATATATATATAGTTATAAAAAGATATTTTAGAGTAATTGAAAATGAAAATAACTTTTGATATATCTTTTGATATAACTATCCTATTAGACAAACGAATTAAACTCGTATCAAAAGGCATTTATATATATAAGCATAGGTGATTAAATTCCGTGAGAGCACAAATTACCCACTTCACATTTCCATGGAGCTACTCTCCTTCCTAATCCTTTTCATCTTCCTAGTACTTGTCTTCACAGTATTAAAGGCATGTACAAATTCAAGAACCAGCAGCAGTTTGACGTCGAAGGCGGCTATCAATAACAGGAAATTTACACCAGCTTGTAGGCCATTTGCCCCATCACATCTTAAAACAATTAGCCAGGTAATATGGACCTATTATGCATCTTCAGCTTGGAGAAGTTTCCACCGTTGTTATTTCTTCCGCAGAACTTGCAAAAGAAGTGATGAAGAATCAGGACTCCGTTTTTTCTACACGGCCCTATGCATTTTGTACGAGTATCTGAACTTATGGTTATAAAAACGTAACTTTGGGACCATATGGAGAGTACTGGAGACAACTGAAGAAGCTTTATATATTGGAGTTACTAAGTGGAAAACGTGTTCAGTCGTTTAGATCGCCGAGGGAAAAAGAGATACTGAATTTCGTCAAAACCATTTCCGTCAAAGCAGAGTCATCGTCAATGATTAACCTGACTAAGATGGCAACTGACTTGACACTTAACATCACTTCGAGAACAGCTTTTGGTAAAATAAGGGAGAGACAACTAATCGTGAGACTTCTCGAAGGCATAGTGGAGATGGGAGATGGGTTCAGTTTGCTTGACGTTTTTAGGAGTACAACGAGAAATAGATACCACATTTGAAAAGGTCATCCATGAATGTAGAATGAGAAAGGCTTCGTCCACGGAAGCTGACAAAGATTGCATTATCAATTTCGAAGTTGAAGACCAAGGTTTGATTAAACCCTTTGCGTAGGACCACATTAAAGCAATTATGGTGGTAAATGAATTATTCGATACCTTTTCCTGTTTTGTTTTGTTTTATTTTTTATTCTTTCTTATTTGCCTTTATTTGCACTTCCTAAAATATTGTCACGTCCAAAGTGATTAGCACACACTGGAACTATTAAGTTAGTTATAAAATACATACAAATTGGAGATTTTGATTGTTAAGCTGTAGAAAGAAGAGATGCTATCGGGTGAAAAGAATATACTAGAGTAGTAATTTTAAGTACAATTTCAAAATAGAGACAGCTAAATAATTACTTGAAATGACTAAAACTTTAGGTAGAAAAAGATTTCTCAAAAAAAACAATTTTCCATTTAACAATAACAATAACTTTAATGCCTTAAACTTGAATTAGAGAAGTAATATAATCTCAAAATAAGTTTAAAAAGTATGTAAGACATTAAGAAAATAACAAATAATTTAGTAATGAAAGCTTTTTAAGTGTTTGATTCGGAATTATAATGGTGCCCAATTTTCTATTAACTAAAATATAATAAAAATAACCCATAAAACTTAGTTGCAGTTGAAAATTTCTTTATAAAAAGAGCAAAATGAAAGGGAGTTTCATCCCATCAAGTTATCGATCATCCCGAGTAACAAAAGCTATAAATGTTATTTAGAAATGAAAAATTATATATGAAACTTTGTCCAAAATCAGAAGTCTGGAGGAAAAATCATTTTTTCCTCATTTTCAAACATATAATATTGTTTGCTTCTTTGCAAGATTGTCTAATTTCAGGATATTTTGGATGGTGGAAATTGATACTTCTTCCGTAGTCTTACAATGGGAAAAATGAAAAGGAGTTAAAGTCCTTTCTTTTTCTTATTTTCAAACATACAATATTGTTAATTTGCTTCTTTATGAGATTGTACGATTTCAGGATATTTTTGGTGGTGGAATTGATACTTCATCTGTAGTCTTACAATGGGTAATGTCAGAAAGACTTCAAAATTCAAGAACAATGGAAATGGCACAAGCAGAGGTAAGGGAACTCTATGACAAAGTAAGAAAAGTTGACGAATCAAATCTTCATGAATTGAAGAACTTAAAATTAGTAATCAAAGAAACATTAAGGTTACATCCTCCTCTTCCTTTACCGCTACCAAGGGAAAACAGCGAACAAGCGGAGATTAATGGACATGAAATAGCTATCAAAACTAGGATTATAATCAACGCTTACGCGATTGGAAAAGATCCCAATTATTGGATTGAAGCAGAGAGGTTTTGTCCAAAGAGATTCTTTGATAATGCAGTTGGTTGTAGGGGTACAGATTTTGAGTTTATTCCATTTGGAGCTAGATGGAGGATTTATCCTGGAATACAAATAGGTACAGCCATTATCGAGCTTGCACTTGCAAATTTGCTGTATCACTTTGATTGGAAGCTGCCCAATGGATTGAGCTCGAAAACTCTTGACATGTATGAAGCTCGTCGCGTAGCAACCCACAGGAAAAATGACCTCTGCCTAATCCCTTCTTTACACTATATCTAGCTTGTTGGGAAAAAACTGGATTAAGATGGTTTTGGTCAAACACCATCTTATAGTGTGTAAAAATAATGTTGGTATCTCCAACCATCTTGTCTTTACTAATTTTAGTCGTAAAAGTTAATGATGTGCTAGAATTATGAATAAAATTTTAATACTTATTATGATTTACCGACGGCTTTCATATATATAGATGATTCAAGAAAACTATAGTTTCAAATCAATAGTAAATAGTTTGATAAGTTATTAATTTACATATTAAATTGAGGTATTTTTTGAGCATACTGGATGAATATTATTCTGATTATAATACTTTTACATTGTTTTTGGAAGTTGGGAAATATAAAGTTGTTTAGGAAAAAAGAAGTTAAAATTGGCTAAATTGGAAAAGAATATTTAAAAATATAATCTAAAACTTATAATTCTTTTTTAAATTACAAAATCTAATCCATCCATATAAATCGACGGAAGTAAGGGCCAACATACACTAATAGTTAGCTGATCAGGTTTTCAATTACTGATTTATTGACATGGGTGCAGTGGCTGAAGGCATTTGATCCTTGTTTACTAGAAGATCAACTTGATGCTTATGCTAAGTATTTGCGGGCTAATAATAACTTAAAGTCTTAAACAGTCAATTAGCTAATTGGTAATTAAAGCTAATAAATTTAAATGTGTTAAAACTCAATATTAAAAAATATTAAATAATAAAAAATCCTTTATGATATCACTTATTAAGTAAACTGTTTTTGGCATGCATTTATTATAAAATTTTGTTTTTCTGAATACTTTTTAGAATTTAATTTGGTTAAAACCTCTTTTCTATTAGTGACAATATTAATTTTGTGAAAAGCAAAATCAGCTTTTCTACTGTTAAAATAATTTGCTAACATATTTAATTAATTATTTGTAGGTGGATATATTTGATACTTCATATGTCATGGGAAGTTCACTTGTGATATGATTTCACTATCTTGGATAAGATAGGATTCAAGAATTTCACTTGAAATAGAATCCTAAATAATGTAGGATTTTTTGGATATGCACGTGGATAATTGGAGATAGAGATGCAGCGGATTTTTCGATGATTTGAGATATCTCTTCAACAACTACATTTCTCTACTTAACGTGAATGATTTGGACTGATGCTTCATCGATTTTGTGATGGAAAAATGAGCAGTAAATCTGTCTTAAGTGTGCAACTGTATTTTTATAATGTTTTGGTGCTGAAACACTTATCTTATTGATGACTTGCTGTGTGTGGACTATTCAGTGATTATTCTTAAAGGCTTACAGCAGATGTTATTCTACAACGTCCCATAATTTCGGTTGTTGAAGTTGCATATGTACGGGAGTATTTTTTTTATCTCAAGTGTTTCTTTCATTTATGTTGTTATTGTTTCAATAACTTGACATTATATTTTCATATTCATTCATTGTTACAAAAGTCCTCTATCGAGAATAGCACGAGGTGGTTTCAACTCAGTAAAGTATTGGATAAAATTATTGTATCACACTGAAAATTGATTAAACTGAGTGAGGGTCCCGCATATACAGGTCGGGTGTGTTGAACTATATTATCAAGTTTTAGTTGTTGATTTATTTGTTGCATGTTAAATTTTTTGGTATGTGTTTTGATTTTGGAAAATTAACAATTGTTAACACAGTTGATTTGTATTAAGCAACCGACAGAAATAATTCAAAACAACTATAACAGAACTGGATTTTTGCAAAACTCCTTCCTTCGAATTTTTCATCTACAAATAAGACAATTGGTATCAATAAGCCCTATCCTTGTTAGCGGCATCTATGACCAAATAAGTTAATTGTTCAATTTTGTTAATGATGATAGTAATTTGCTTGAATAAGTCAAACTAGTCATGGTTAGTTAGCTTGGTAATAGGCATGGTGAGATCAAGCTCGCTTAAGCTTGAGCAAGGTCTAAAGTTTGATTTTACCCAAAACTTTAGGCCCAAAAACTCGAAAAGACTCAATTAGGCTCAGTTAAATTTAATTTTTATTTTTAAAAATTCAAAATGATATTGTTTTGAATGAAAATTTTGAGCTTCAAATCGGGTCGAGCTCGAGCCCAACTCTGAAAGCTAGTCAATTCATACAAGGCTTGTTGATTCTAGGCTAGACCAAATTGACTTTTTTTCCACCATAATGGTTAGTTACTATTTTTATGATCCTATCATTGGCTTATTGTGGAGTTTATTGATAATATTAAATTTTAAAGTGGGGAGTGAGGTGAATTGTCTTAATATAAATAAGATTGCTGATCATTAAGTTGTAATGTTTAAGTTCCAGTAATATTATTTCTTTTGCATTCATATGATTTCACTTTATATTTACAATAAAAAAGTAGTCGAGAAGGAAATAAGAGAATAAAAATTATTGCGCATCGATCAATTATAGCTAGCAATCTAAACATGTTTAAGAGAGGTGAGTCAAGTGATTGACAAAGAGTTAAGAAGACGAGAGTTAGTAGGTATGTCAATAGGTCGAGTTGGGCCCGAACCTCCCTCGATTGGGTCAGCCTGCGGCTTGGTCAGTGGCCCATCGGGTCACGGGTAGGCCAAGTTGGGCCTGCCCGTCTATTAATTTTTTAAATAAAAAATAAAAATGACGTCGTTTCAAGAAAAGTGAACAAGCCACGGGCCGGAAGCTCCCATGACCAGACCAACTCGGGCCGGACCAGGTCATAATTGTCATCCCTAAGAGTTATGCGGAGAACACAATCAATTGTTACACCTCAAAATAAATTTTTCAGGTAGAAGATATAAACCTTTTCTATAATTTAAATTTTAGAAAAATTTCTCGATTTTTAAATTTTTTTAAAAAATAATTTTAATTTTTAGTTTTTTACAAAACTCTTTTTTTATACTTAGTTAAAAAATAACAATAAAATACAAGTAGTATGAATATCAAAGCTAATTACATGTCATTAATATAATAACTCAACTTGGCTTTTAAACCTATTCTCAACAAATTAAATTTAACTTAAATTAATAATTGAAGATAATTATAATAAATTATTTATTTGTCTCAAATTTAATTATTTTAATTTGAATTTTAAGAGTTGTGTTGAATTATCATATAAATAATATTTGATTAGTCTACATCTGATATTCATATTATATATATTTTGTCATTATTTTCAATTTAAAATCTTAAACAAGAGGTTTTTCTGAAAAACTAAAACTAAAAATTAAAAAGAGTTTTTTTGAGAATTTTAAAGAATAGG
The DNA here is from genome assembly GCA_027575705.1 of Erythroxylum echinodendron. Classification (NCBI taxonomy): domain Eukaryota; kingdom Viridiplantae; phylum Streptophyta; class Magnoliopsida; order Malpighiales; family Erythroxylaceae; genus Erythroxylum; species Erythroxylum echinodendron. Next base: position 4,061,002 of record JANZXR010000171.1, on the reverse strand, counting down.
GAGTTTTCCCTAAGATATCTTAAACTAGGGGAAAAGTTTATCTTTTACCTTTTTAACAGATATTATACCTCATATTCTATTTTAAATAAATAAATTTAATATAATATATAATTAAAATGTTGATAATTTAAATTATAATAATTTTGTGAGAATGAGTTGTTTAATTATTACAATTATTCACTTTGTGATGCTATTTGATTTATGTATTCAGTCAATAACTACACTTTATAATAAAATTCTTTACATGGAAACGTCATAGTTTGATTTTTATATTAATATTTTAATTTATTTATAAAAATATTGAATAATGAAAATTTTAAAACTGTTCAGCTATTATATTATAGATTAAATAAATTACAGTAAAAATATTTTGTTCATAAAAATAAATAATTTTTATTTTGAGAACGAGTTCCATACATTTATAAATTTAGATGTAATATTTAAGAAGTATTAATTATATTACTATATTAATTATAAATAATATAAAAATAAAATTTTAATTTAATTTAATTTTCAAATATAATATTAAGATTTTAATTGATGCAGTATAAAGAAAAGTTTTCTAATTTTGAATTATTTTATTTTGTCAAATTATTATAAATTCACTTTAATTTTCGCATCAAAATTAAAGATTTATCAATAATTGAAAATTTAAATTGTATTAAATCTCTTAAACTCAATGAAAATGACAAAAAAAAAAAAACTCTTAAAGCATAGAAATAAATGTGTCAAGAAGCTTTTACATAAGCAAAAGCAAGCATCAACAGAAGCAATTGTGTAACGATTATAATTACCAAATTACCCTTGTAGAAACAACTTTGAACGGAGGACGTGTTCAGTTGTTCAGGGCAGTGAAGGAAGAGATCTCAAAGCTAATTTGATTTCTTTATATTTCAGTTTTATTTATTAGACTGTAAAGTAAATGCAAATCCAAAATTAGGGGAGGAAAATTTCTTTTTATTTCCTCACTTTTCAAACGTAGAAATAAGTTTTAGAATTTAATTTAGTTAAACCCTCTATAAACCTCAAATATAAGAAATTATTTTCTGAGTGGAAAAACTACAACATCACTAATTTATGCTTTTCCTCGAAAGTGTCAACACCATAATTATATTACATACCAAAGGACCCTCTTTGCTTGCAATTGAACTACTTCCTTGATTGATAGTGTTTTTACAGTAAGATCATACAGGTCTGCACAGAACAAGTGAGAAAAAAGGTTTTGGTATCCATATTAGATAGAATAATAATGATTTTGACTTTTCCGCTCAAGCGGATGATGAAATTATTAGTATAATATCTGATTAATTTTAATTTGAATTTAGGTATAAGGTATAGGATTTAAGGGATAGCATCAATAGTCCTACCATTACTCATTAAGTTCAAAGCTTCAATTCAACATGTCGTTCATGAAATGAAGTAATAATATTAAGCATTCATCATCAAAGCATCAAAGTATTTGAGATAATAAATGTTTCAAAACATATTTACAACACTCTTGGACTAAGTGACGAGCAGGGCAAATAACAATATAAAAAATCCAATTTAGCCTAAAGATATGAGAAGAAAAAGGTAAGCAAACTTAGTCATTAATAGCCACATATCTTCGGGAACAGAGTACCTAAATCTATCCTTATCTTTGTTTCCATCAATTCTCAACATTATGTTCTCCAATGATTTATTCAAATTTTTAGCCACTATTGGGTGCAGTAAAGGTGGTAATAATTATGAATTATTCATGGCTTTCTTTTACGATGCCCCCTTTTTATTTAGTAACCATCATTGTTATTTGTTACCCTCAAGATTATTGAACAAGTGATATATAATGTGATTGTAACAATGATGGGTAAGTTTGGGTAAGATTCGAAAACTTGGTTTGTTTGTGGGTTGCTTGATTACAGTGATAGAAATTTGAGCTTGTTAGTAGATTATTTGGAAATGAATGAGTGTAAACAGCTAGACATTGTACAAAAGAAATTTATGGTGGGTCAAGGAGAGAATAAGTGCATGGGAACTATATACGGTGTAACACGTTTGTCCACTATTACTAATTTTCCAGTATTCTAATCAGCTGGTCGGATTAGAATTGGGTCATCAAATGACAACTTTGGTATTATTATAACTTTGGTGACTTGTATGATTCCTCTTTTCAAAATTTTGAAATTTATGTTAGAAAGCTATGATGAGTAATAACATGTAAAAGAAAAAAAGAACAAAATGAGTAGTTGTTGTCATTTCTTGCATACGAATACGACAACAATAATAACATTCTAATAAAAATTGCGCTGATCTCTTGCATATGAAGACAAATGATAAATTTAAGAAAATAAAAAGGTTTAAAATACGAGATAATGTGCCCAATTAAATTTGCTCAAACTCTAGTGTCCTTATATAAAACAACTCTGGGTTATAATCATTTGTTATAGGTTAAAATATAAGGATTATTAAAATAAAAAAGAAAACTAATTTTATTGATTACTTTAGCTAATGCGCTAAACTATGATCGCGCTCCTTATGCGATTTGGATCCTTTGATCTCCGTATATCTCCACAAATTATAGTTTTGTTGTACTAGTTTTACATATAATAACACACTTTCTGCAAAAGGAAATTTAAATTGAGTTAGACCATAAAGTTGTAGACCAATACAACGTAATGATCATGGAATCACTCGTAAATTCCTAAAAATATAAGGGATGACTGCAAATCTTTATAGATGATAACAAAAACAAAAATAAACTAAAAGTTATGGGAAAAAGAGAAAAAAGTTGAAAACAATATTACAGGAATGACAAATAGAAAAACAACATTTACGAATTTTTTTCAAAAACAATATATCATGATATGGAAAGATTAGCCTTACAAAAGTAAAAAAAAAAAAAAAAAGACTTCAAGACCCAAAGCAATATAAGATCAGATTTAAGAAAGATGAGTTGATTGCCTTCGTGGTATACTCTAAAGTTTGATTGACCCTAGGAATTGGCTCTATCGATAGGTTCTAAGGTGATTCACAAAGGATTGGTGACTCCAAAAAGAAAGGGGCCTAAGATAGCTAATTAAAGAAAATAAGACTTTTTTTATGGACTTTCAGATGAAATCAATAGAGACATCACTTTATCCTATTTAGGAAAGATAGAGAAAAACTTAACAAAAACAATCAACCTATTGATATTGGAAGAATAGTAGTGAGACCTATTAAAATAATAAGAGTAATCAAATATATGATAAAGTCCTAATCTTATTTGGTGATAACGAAATATAATCAATTACTTATTTTTCTTACATTTATATTTTGTTCTAAGTGAAATTTATCTTGTTTATAATAGTTGATACAAAGAGTAAGTGGACCGAATTTCTTTGACATAAGTTATGTTAGATAAAAAATTTGTATGCCCATTATGTAATTTTGCTACAATCCCTATTAAGGGTTCGGTAATAACGTTTTAGAAATAAGTTAAATTCTATCGATGACAAAATGTATTAATATTTTGAGTTGACTAATATCTCATAAATTTTGATGACAACATGTAAGATGTATGCCAACGCCATAATAACAAATTACAAGAAGTTGCATGGAGTAGAGCTAAAAGGTATAGGACTTTGATAAAATTGTTTCATTCAATTTACCCTACTAAAAGCATAAAAATGGACTAAAATTGAAGGCATTTGCTATAGAATGATAATTGTTATCATTAAAAGAAATTGTTGCATGAATTTTCTTTCCTATATATGATACAATAGGGATCATATTTACTTTTAGTTCACGCTTATAAGTATTTGATACTAAATTTACAATAAAAAAGATTGTTGAATAAAAGTAGTCGATCTAATTTTATACAAATAGTTTGTATGTGTAGGATCAAAGGTGTTGAATAAAAGTAGTCGATCCAATTTTATACAAATATTTTGTATGTATAGGATCACAGGAAACTTATGCTTAACATAAGTGGAAAGAATACAAATTTGAATAACTGAGACTGTCCTTTTTATGCTACGTTGATTAAATCAATATAACGAGAATCATAAGGTTACAGACAAGGATATATGTATCTTTTGATTATGAATTGTATGAAATTTGTTAAGTTGAAGAATACCTAAATTAACCTTTGGTGAAAGGATGATGAAGGTATTGAATTGTTAACTTCATACATGTGTGTTGGATGGAATAGCAATTCATAAAAGGAATATCTCTAGGGAATGGGATTCTACAGGGAATACCTTGACAACAAAATTCTATAAGAGTATAGATTTATGTAAGGAGGAATAAACAATATGAGATATTATATAATGCAATATTTAATTCTTCTGTAGCAATGTCTGGTGCAATGACTTACCTGCAATTGATTTAATTAGATCAATTAGTAAGATTGCATAATAGATTTGAAATGCTAAATTTTAGAAATAGTAAGTTAATTATTTAAGGATGTAATGCTTAGTTGAAGCATGCATTATCTATTAAGTTTAGAATTAAATTAGGTAATAATATCTATTAAGTTTAGAATTAAATTAGGTAATAAAAAGTTATGAGATATCAAAAAGGTAAGATATAATTTTATAAACCTATTAAACAAATTTTTTGTTTCAACCCATTAATTAAACACAAAACTTATAACATATCTAATTTGTACCTTTTTTCAATGATTAATTATTAATCAATTATTTTATGGATGATGATTGTATATTTTGTGACCTTTTAATTCTATAAATAATTAATAAAATAATTAAAGTTTTTATTTAGAAGGTTGCATCATATTAATTAAAAATGACACCAATCACATACTAAATATATCATTATAGAAAATATGTGTTTGAGGAAAATAACCACCATATCTATGAAGAATATTTTCATATAATTTAATAAATGTGAAAACTTGAATGGTGGTAATCTAGAAATTTGAAGTATAAAATCCAATATGTATTAAAAGAGCAAAAGGATCTTGCCTCGCTATATAAAATCATGACAGTTTCTGAGAAAGACATTATAACTCAATATAGGAAAATTGTAAGGCATATGACTTGTGTAAAAAGGAAAACTCCCTTGCTCACGTGGTATAGATGATGATGTTCCATACTAGTTACACACTATGGTAGCACTCCAATGACAAAAATATGGTCACTCAACTATTAAGTTTGATATATATAAGAATGAAAAAATTAAAAATAGATGAGATTAAAGCATTTAATACTGAGCCATAAAAAGCTAACTTTAAACATACTTGGTGAATTGAGGGATATTGGTCATATCTTGTTAGATACGTAACAAAAGTAAGTTGTCGTGTGTTATTTGCTTCTAAATTGGGAGCATATGAAAATGCACTTAACTGAAAATAAGAGTATCAAGATGATAAAGGATGCTATGAGGCACCTATTATTACATAATGAACATCTTTAGGCTTCTAAGGCATATATTCAGGTATATGTGACTATTTCATCTTTACAAGGAGCTAAAAAATTGATGAGGAACTATTATGGTAAGTCTAAGTGTAAAGTGGAAAGAAAGCTTTCCACAATCCTTAAGATCTAAAGAAGATTTAAGGCTAATTAAAATGGGAAAGGAAAAGGACATTTCAATAAGAAAATTCTTGTTTATGTCATACTTTCAATTAGCCTTAGATTTAATATTAATTTCCACAATGATGAAAATAATAATGTTCTTAGAATTATAATAGTAATAGTTTTATGTTACATGGTTTTATAGCTTTAAATGTTGTTTGCTAAACAAATGAAATTATTTTTTATTTAGTAACATCATCTAGTTCTTAAAATATTTATAATAATTTGCGGCATGTTAGATAGATTAGCCTAGCATGGTTTTTTGGAAGACCTATACAAAGTGGAATTAGCTACTTATGCACATTGTTTAGATGACAAGATGACATAAAAAACATTTAGTATGGGATGAAGAGTCACTAGGCTATAACAATAATTCATTAACATATATGTGGACAAATGGATGTGAAAGCAAGTTTCAAAGGTACTTGTTTCTTGACCTTTACCAATTACTATGCTAAGTATAATTATATTTATTTGTTTTCTCAAAATTCAAAATATTATGTTGTTTCCAAAATTATATGACTTTAGTTGAGAATTAGTTAGATAAAGTAGATAATGACTTAAAGAACTAAGGATAAGAACACTTATCTATTAATTCAATTCAAGTGGTCGTATGATGAAAAAAAAACTAGATAGACAATTGGTTATTTTATAAACCATAAAAATGGAGTTATGGAAAGGATAAATAGAACTCTTCTAAAAAAAGTTAGGTCTATAATGGAACATGTAAATTTTTTTTATCATCTATTCGGTGATATTATTGACAAACAAGTTTGTAACTGATCGAGTGCATATTAAATTAGTTCCTAAAATACCATATAAGATATGGACAGATAAAAGATTTATTTATCACATCTGAATTTGAGAATTGTTTATTTACACAGAATCTCACCATATAAATATGGAAAACTATATCTAAAGGGAAGAAGAGTATCTTTAAAAGATATTTTAAACATTACAAAGGGTGTATGATCAAAGGTGAACAAGGTAATAAATAAGTAACTGAATTTAAGTAACAGGATATCACCTTCTTAAAGAATGATTTTTAAAAGCAAGAAAAGATAGTTTGAAACTTATCTCTATATAAGACACTAAATCAAGATAATCTAGTAAGTCGAGATCCATTGGATAGAATGCATCCAAGTGGGATCATTTTAAAAGACTATGAATTTGTTTCTAATTAATGGCAATTACAACCTAGTGGGAGTTTCATACCATCAAATGATTTGAGTAGGATCAATATGAGAATAGATATATATGTTTCTAAATTTTTTTAATTATGCCTATAAAGTGCATGGATTAATTACTAAATGACATTTTTGACGTGTATTCAATAAGAAAATAATAAGTTGATAAATATGAATAGGCTTTATCTAATCTTGCTAAGGATGAGTGAGTTATAGTAGTACAAAAAGATAAGTTTTAACTAACATGATTCATATGTGAGGATCGATAATCTTCCTAAAGGATGTAAATTCATTTAAAAAACAAATGAGTTCTTAAATGTTAATCGAAAGACTGATGTCAGCTTTGAAAAACATAAAGCACATCTAATGACAACAGGATATACAAAATGAAAGTGATTTATTTAAGAAAACTTTCTCACAGATTGTAGGGTTTACATTAATTTGACTAATTCTAGCTTTGGTAGTTGGAATGGATCTTGATATACATCAAATAGATGTAAAGAATGTGTTCTTAAATGAGAAACTAGATAAAAGAATATATATAGAACAACCACTAGGTTTCATTAAAAAGGACCAAGAGAAATACATATTCAAATTGTTAAAGTCAATATATGGTCTAAATTAGTCTCAAAGTGAGTGATATATTAAGTTTTGTATTGTAAATTTTAGTATGATTAACTAAGACCACTAAATGTATAGTAAAAGATTCAATGATAAATGTGTGATTTTATTGTTATATGTGGATGATTTTTTGACAGGTAGTGACAATAATTAGTTTGCCAAGCAAATAAATAAATTGGATTTAACAATTTTTAAAATGGAAATCATGGGTAAAGTTGCATACATCTTTGAATTGGGATTGCCAAGTATCATTTAAGAAGATCATTATCACTTTTTCAAGCTACATATTTATCAAGCAAATGCTTGAACAATTTGGTACTCAAGAATATAAATTGCTTTTTTATTCTTATTGCTAAAGGTTAGCACATGAGCAATTGGTACTATTATCAGATGTTATAAGAAGAGGAAAAGATAAAGAAAATATTCCTTATTTTTTTGCAATCAATATTATCTGAAGTAAATCACACGTTAGTATAGACTTTACGTACAAGAAACTCGATACAAGAGAAAGGGGGGTTGAATGGTGTATCCTTTTTGTGAATATAAAATCTTGCTAAGAACTTCTCTTTCTTGTTAAAAAGATATCACAAAATTTATACGAAAATTATTACATAGTTAAATCGCAAATAACTTCTATATAATTGTTTAACAACAAACTAAACTGAAGTAAAGGATAGAGGATAGACGTTGCGACTTTTATACTAGTTCACCCCAAACCGTGGGCTATGTCCAGTCCTCAGAGTTCGTCTGAGTGTTTGACTATACTCCAAATGATTACAAGTATTCTTTCTTCCCTTCCAGAGCCTCTTCAAGTCTCTTACAAAGTATTCTTTCAGCTATCTTAGCCTCTCCAGGCTATCAGCCTTTTCTTTCTCTCACTAGAAAAATATTGTAAGCTTTTGTTGCAATAGGGGTTAACTCTCTTCGTATCGCACTACAGAATATCTCTTTTCTAAGTAAGCACTGAATGCTCAAAGATCACTATTTTCGGAATCGTAAGATTTGTAAGAATTTTCTCTAAAATTGTAAAATCTTCGACTACGACTAGTATTTATAGTCTTCGTCTCTAACTAATTCTTGATCTTTGATAACCGCTTCTTGATTCTTGATAACCATCATTTAGTTTAGTTCTGTAACTAACTCTAACTAAATAACTGTTCTGACGTGCTAATGTATCTTCATGGTATTATCTATGTCTTCTTTGGGTCTATGTTGCCTTTGCGTCTGCGTCTATGTTTTGATTTTACGTCTGCGTCTGTGTCTGTGTTGTGGTTGCGTCTGTATTTCAACTTTGCGTCTATGTAGTCTTTGCGTCTATGTTTCCTTCTGTGTCTGTGTTCTATACTTTGTCTGCACACTTAACACACTTATCAAAAATATTCATTTGTTTCTAACATTATTATTATTTGATTGCTATCAAAATTAATAATCGTAAAGTCCTCTTGACTTAACAATCTCCCCCTTTTTGATGATAACAAATAATCATAATTTTAGAAAAATCAAAG
>JANZXR010000171.1:4036214-4052037 GCA_027575705.1 Erythroxylum echinodendron | reverse complement strand
TTAATATAAACAATTAATTATTAATAAGATACACAATTAATAGATAATATCAAAATAAAAGAAATAGATAATAATTAAATTAAATAAATAAAAATTCATAGGAGAAGTAAAAATAATACCTAACAATTTAATGAAAAATTTTTTATAGCAAAAGTTAACAAAGAATAAGTGATTTGAGTGTTAAAAGAATTAATTTGCAATTTGATTTAGTAATGAACCATCTTAATTCAAAAGAAGAAAAGTCACGGGCATGACTCTTCGGAGAGGAAAAAATCATGGGCGTAACTTTCATCTCTCACACTCGTGAGAGGGAAGCAGAAACAGGGGCGTCAGGATCGTGCTATGTCACGATCGCGACAGATGGTGAGCAGTAGCAAGAAAACGAGGGGAGTCGCGATCGTACTGATACCAACATTCAATTCTCTACATACCAAAACTCCTTTGATACACAATTTACTTCAAACAAGTCCATCTAAAGATCTCCCAACATTCAACACAGCCAACTTAACAAAAGAAAAAGAATCTGCATGTATATCTATACATACATATATCAGAAAATTTTTTCTCTTTCACTGACAACTTTCACTTTCAATTTGCAACAACAAAGTTAATACACATCTTCACACTTCATATCAAAATGTCATATCAGTATCATGATTACAAAATACATACAGAAATGTTTATGTTGATATGCTTTTAAGATCACTAGAAATTATTCACACTAACTTAGTTACAAAAGTCTGAAATTCTTGGAGATTGCCAAAACTTTGCAAGGCTCAATAATGATCTGCTGATTCTTCACCTGAGGAGTGGAAAATTTATGGGGTAAGCCGGAAGGCTCAGTGGCTAATATGTTTATAGCCAGTAATAATGAACCACACCCAAACATATATGAATGCTCATATAGGAATACTTATCATCAAAGAATAACACTCACATTACGTCATAACTTGACATATAAAAAATGCAATGCACAACATAATGGCTCGAGAGTTCCGTGGAACAGAAGGGCAAAACCAAAGTTTACACTGTGAAACGAAACGAGTCTGATTTCTCAAGATCTCGTGGCCACAAGCGGGCAGTTGGGAGAAGGCTATAGGTCATGGTGCACGAGACTAACGAAACGGATTCCTCTCTTACCAACATAACAGGTTTTTCAATGTTCATTCATTTCATAATATATTCATTCTTTCATGCTTCTTAAATTTTCTGTTTTTCATTCACACAAAAGTAACAGAATTCTCACAAAGCAACATGTTATTCACATAATATCTTTCCCACATTAATAATGAATAAAACAAACATATTCATAATTCATACACATAATTATTTTAGCTCATTATCACAAAACTATAAACATATTACCCACCTATTTAACTTGATATTTCCAAAATCAAGCTTGCTCTTCTCCTTGCTCTTGACGTTGATATTCTTGATTCTCTAAGAACAAACATATTTCATTTAATCAACACACACATGAAGCTTTCCTTAAACCTAGCTATCCATAAACAAACTTAAGCTTAATCTATTCTTGATTTCATCTAACTAGAAAAACTAAGATCTAGTTAAGATTTATAAAAATCTAAAGAAATCATCAACCTCTTGTTCTTCTTCTTTCTTTCTTCATCTTCATCATATTCATCTTCATCATATAAAAACATAGTTTTTCCACTACCTTCTTCTATTAAAACAAAAAGAATACACAAACAAGAACTCACCTAAACTTTTCCTTCTTCTTTCTCCTTTTTCTTTCTTTCTTTCTTCTTCCTTTCTTTCTCCTTCTCTCCTTCTAGTCTCTTCCACGACTCTCTCTTTCTTTTCTTCCTTAACACACACGACTCCTCTCTTCTTTATCTTATTAACTTAAGACAAAATTTTTAGTTTCCCAATTTTGTCCTTCCTTATAAAAGCAATTTCCTACTAACTCCTCCACTTTATTTTAATTCCTTCTTTTTAATTCATACCACCATATAAAATTTATAATATACCATATTAAACTCCAAAAATTTCTAATTTATTTTCATTCTTGATAATTTAATAAATAAAATAAAATAAAATATAAATATAAAAATCCTAAAAACAGGATCTAACTAGTCGGACGTGTTATTAGGTGTGAATCACTTTCACGGGTAGTGAGGATGAGTGGTAGTGTTAACAGTTAAGTGGTGTTGGCTTATTAAAGCCTTGTGTAAAACTATCGTTATCCTTTGATGAAAGTATCAATCTAGGTGAGGCCCCTACAGACGTAGACAAGGTGTGCTGAACTGTGTTAACAAATATTGATGTTAATTTATTTTGTTGCATTTTAATTATTTTGATTTTTGATTGTTCTAGAAATGATTACCATAATTCAAAGATTTTGCAAAACTAATACACTCCTACAGTTTTTGTAATTGGTATCAGAGAAAGGTCACCTAATCAGAACTTAGTACAGCAAGTTGGTGCAGATTCGCATTTCGCAAACATGGCTATAAGAGAAGGTGCATCGATTACCAGGCCACCGCTATTGGATGGTTCTAATTATCCTGCATGGCAGGCACGTATGAGAGTTTTTATTCAGGCATAGGGAACAAAGGCATAGAATTCAGTGATATATGGTTGGACACATCCAATGATGACTGATGACAAGGGAGAAATAGTACTGAAAGACCCATTTGAATGGACAAGAATGAAGAAGAGAGAGCCCTTGGAAATTCTTAAGCCATGCATGCCATTTTTAGTGTTGTGGATGTCAATGATATCAGTCTATGAATCAGCTAAAGAAGCATGAGATACTTTGCAGACTATACTTAAGGGATCAAAATTTATAATAGCCTCAAAATTTTAGATGTTAGCTGTGAGGTTTGAATAACTGAAGATGAATGACATTGAAACAATTGGAGATATCCATGAGAGATTATGCGATATAGCAAATCAAGCTTGTTATCTTGGGAAGAAATACTCTAACATAAAATTGGTAAAGAAGATGCTGAGATTACTACCTCCATGATTTATTCCAAAAATTGCAGCAATCGAGGAGCCTCATGACATTAATGACTTGTCATTGGAGAAGGTAATTAGGATTCTTACCAATTTTGAAATGAATTTGTTGAGGAGCAAACCAAAAAATGCAAACAACTCAACTCAAGACTAATATCAGATGATGATAGTGATGAAAGTGGCCTAGATGATAAAAAGGAGAATATTTACGAGGCTTACAAAGCTATACATGAAAAATGGGAGAAAATGTGTAGAAAGAATGGAAGATCCAAGGAAGAGAATCTCTCCATGAAGAACAACAACCAAGAGTTAGAAAAGAAATTGATGTTGGCATTAGATGAGCTTGGTGAAGCTAGAATAAGATTACTAAGTACCGAAAAGGGATTGAGAATGTTGAATGGAGGCATAGAAAAATTAGAAAAGTTAATGAAAATCGGTAAGGTTAAAGGGGATCTTTAATGCATTGCCTATACAGGTGAATTTTCTAAGGAGAATGATGAGAAAGATGACATATCTAGATCTATCCAAGAAGAAACTTTGAGGAAGAATCAAAGGTTTGTACCCATATGTCATTTTTGTGGAGTTATCGGGCACATAAGGCCGAGATGTTAGAAAATGTTACAAATTATGTTTCAAAGGGGTCAAAACCGAAAATCTAGACACTCTTCATTAAATTTCCAGTAGCAACCTATGTTGCCAAAGCACTCTTAGGTTAGAAAGGGTCAAGTACAAGTACAAAGACGTAGTGAAGGAAAAATAAGAAATTGTCCAGATGTACAGTTAGTTATTGCTTTTGAAGAAACTGCTCAGACTAAGGGTAAGTTAGTTACTTTAGATGAAGAAATCAACTAGATAGTTGATGAACAAAATAATGTGACGAGGAATAAGCCCATGTTTGAATTTCTTCAAGGGGTATAGGGACTGTGTGCTTTACATTTTTGAAGTAGAATTTGATGTTATTTATTAGAAAAAGGTTTAAATGAGTTATCATTTAGGCTTTCTGAGTTTTTATTTATGATTTTTCTAAGGTTTAGTTAGTTGATGCGTACATGAGGCTATGCTTGATGATGGGGTTTATGAATTTGATCAGTCTTATGAAGATGGAATTGAAGTGAGCAATGATACGTTTGCATGTGTGTTAACTGGTAGTAAATTTTCATCTTAGCTTTCTACTATTGCACTATATACTTATCATTCTTCCGTTGCATCTACTACTAATTCTTATGTTTCTTTATTCACTAAGATTGATCACATTTTTGACATTGTTTTATCCCAAGGGGAGACATCAGATTGTTTTTGGTGATTGTTCAATTCAGGTGGAGATTTTAAGGTATCTCCATGACTATTAGTCATGCTTTTTGGCATCTTTTGTCCCAAGGGGGAGAAATTAGGATGATTGGATAATTGTGGGATTATTGTTTCTTTGGATGTTTCTTGAACTTGATGGATGCTCTTTGGAACTTGATGTTTGATTAAGGGGGAGTTCTTGGTTTGTGCATTTGATGTTTATATGTCCAATTATTTTCTACAGGGGGAGTTTCAAATATGTGACAAATAATGCCAAAAAGGGGGAGATTGTTAAGATATATGTTATATTTCTTATTATTAATTTTGACACTATTTGTAATAGGACTTTCAAGATAATGTTAATTAGCTTCAAATTCTAATCAAAATGGGATATTATATCTTGGATTTGACTGGGATAATATCTGATAAAAGATTGTATGAAAGATAGAATTCTATCTTGCAATATCTCCTAATTATGATAGAACTCTATCTTGTAAGGCCTACCTTTACATTACACGACAATAAGGTTGAAGGGACTATTGCAGTGATTTTTTTTCTAAGTATGGCTGTTAACATCTTTAGGCGTGTAACTAGTTCTCTATTGGGATTTTTTATGCAATCCAAACTGCGTATATGTGCTTTACTTTCATGATTGTGTGTGGTTAATGGGTTTGTGAGTGTAGTTGTAATTTTCTTTTGACAATTGCATGAATCAGCTAGTTATCTTTGTACTATAATTTTTGTGGATCACGTTACCTGGATTGAATGGTTTTGTGTTGTATTTTCTTTGATGTGTTGTCGTTGATTGAGTGTTCTTGTAGCTGTGATTTTTGTAGAAGTTTTTGTGACTTTGTAGCTATTGTCTTTGTTATTGGTTTGGTGCAAAAAGTTTCGATAGTTGTCTTAGTTGTTGCAGCTCTATCGGATTAATATTTTGGTGATGAAACATTTGTTGATTTGAGACGTTTTATGGCTGCTATGCTTGGGATGTTTCAGTGACTATATCGAAGATTCATAGTAGATTTCTTAGTTGACAACTTCCTGTTCTTTCGTTAATAAAGCGACATATTTACGGGAGTTGTTTTTTATCTCAAGTATTTTTATTTATGTTGAATTTTGTTTAGTCACTTGAGTTGTTTATTTTATTTCGTTTTCTTTAAACATTACTTGAGAAAATCCTTTGTTGAGGATAGTATGAGACGGTTGTATTATTGAGTGTGAAATTCTTTCACTAGTAGTAAGGTCGAGGGATAGTGTTAAGGGTTGAGTAGTATCAGCTTAATAAAGCTTTGTGTAAAACTATTGTCATTAGTGAAAGAATTAAGCTGGTAAGGGTGCCACACACATAGCAAGGTGTGCCAAACTGCGTTACCAAATTTCGATGTTGATCTGTTTAATTTCATATTTATTTTTCTATTTTCATTTTTGCTGAAAAATTAATAGTTGTTGATATAGTTACTCTATATCTAATAATCGACAGATACAATTATAAGTAACTGCGACAGAACCTTACAAGTAACTATGGTCAAATCAAAGTTTTTGCAAAACTACACCACTATGATTTTCTCAATTCACGTCATATGATAGGGGAGAAGAGTTACTTATCTAATTATCAAAGTTGTATGGATAGATATGTAACATTTAAAGGTGGAAAGAAGGCTTTAGTAGTTGGTAGAGGGACGTTAAATGTGGATGGACTGCCACGTCTAAAAAATGCACTCCATATTGATGGACTAAAAGCCAATTTGGTAAGTATAAGCCAACTTTGTGATGATGAATTTTTAGTTAAATTTACAAGTGATGACTGTAGAGTGCTAATTGAGTAAGGAGAATGTATTGTGAGTGGCACACGATCAAAATACAATTTCTATATGCTATAGGTCACCAACACTTTCAATTCAGCCTCTTACAACAATAATATAAAGCTTTGGCATCAAAAGCTTGGACACATTAACTATAAGCTCATTAGTAAGTTGAAGAAATTGGAAGCAGTGAAAGGTTTATCCTCAGTGAACAAAGAAGGCAAATCATTATGTAGTGCATGTCAAATGGGTAAGCAAATTAGAGTGCCACATAAAAAGGTCAGATATGTTACTTCCTCACATATACTTGAATTAATTCATATGGATTTGGTTCGTCCAACATAACATGATAGCATTGGTGGGACGAGATACTTTCTAACTTGTGTTAATGACTACTCTAGATACACTTAGGTATCATTTATGAAAGAAAAATCAGATGCTTTCAAGGCATTTTGAAGCCTATGGTGCAGGTTATGAATATGAAAAATATGGCAGTATTGAGAATTCGGTCAGATTATGGAAGGAAAATTGAGAATGCAAGCTCCAATGAGTTTTGTGATGAATATGGCATCATACAAGAATTTTCAGCATCTAAAACTCCATAGCAAAATGGAGTTACTGAAAGGAAAAAGAACTCTTCAAGAAATGTCCAGATCTATTTTGAATGGTAGAAAGATGTCTATGCGATTTTGGACTGAAGCAATCAATACAATATGATATATATGTAACAAAGTTTATCTTAGAAACACCTTGAACAAGACATCTTATGAACTTTGGAAAGGAAAGAAACTAGATGTGAGTTAGTTTCATGTATCTGGCAGTAGATGCTACACTCTTAGAGGTCGGGAACAACTCAAAAAATTAGAGAGCAAAAGTGATGAAGGGATTTTTATTGGTTATTCAACTCATAGCAAAGCATATCGAGTGTTTAATCAAAGAACCAAGAAAGTGTTAGAATCTGTAAATGTTGTGATAAATAACGTATCTCAAGTGTTTGCTACAGGGGAAGAAGAAAACATGCAAAATTGGTCTTGTGAGCTGGCTCAAACAAGCAATGATTCTTCAACTAAAAATTGCCTAAATCTGCAATTAGTTACTGTTGAGGAAGTAATCGTGGAAATTGAAGAATTGGTAATTACTTCGAATAAGGGATCTTCCAAGACACTTGATGTGGAAATAGTTCCGTTAAATTGTCAAAACTTGATAGAAACTAATCTGAACAGGGATCCTCGATCATAAATCAAAAGAAGTCTTCCAGTAGAAAACGTTATTGGTGATGTCAGTGAAAGAAGAAAAATAAGAGAAAGAAAAAGAGTAGATTACCGAGAACTTGTAGGATATTTGTGCTACACCTCTTTAATCGAGCCTAAAATTGTTAAAGAAGCTCTACAAGATGAGTTCTGGACAGCAACTATGTAGGAAGAATTGACTCAATTTGCACAAAATGATATATAGGAATTAGTGCTAAGACCATCGAATGTGAATGTGATTGGAACACAATGGGTATTTGGCAATAAAACAGACAAAAAGGGCAACATAACCAGTAATAAAGCAAGGTTAGTGGCTAAAGGATATTCTCAAATTAAAGGAATAGACTTTTTCGAAACCTTTACACTAGTAGCACTACTTGAGTCTATCAGACTGTTGTTGGGTATAGTATGTGTGAAGGGCTTCAAGCTTTATCAGATGGATATGAAGAATGCCTTTTTTAATGAGTTTATATAGGAAGAGGTATATGTTGAACAACCGAAATGATTTATTGATTCAGTTCATCCAGATCATGTGTTTAAGTTGAAGAAAGCACTTTACGATCTTAAACAAGCGCCAATGGCTTGGTATTAAAAACTCACACAATATCTCATCAAGAAAGGCTACGAATGAGGTAGTGTTGACAAAAATCTATTTATAAAAAAAATTATATCTAAATTGATGATTGCTCAGTTTTATGTTGATGATACTGTATTTGGCTCCACTTATCCTAAGATGGAAGATGACTTTGTTGAGTTAATGACGTATAAAGAAGTTTCGACTTGAGAATGCTAGACATGTGAGAACACCTATAAGTGTTTCTACAAAGTTAAGTAAAGATAAGAATGGGAAAAGTGTTAATGTCAGACTTTATCAGAGCATTATTAGGAGCTTATTGTATTTAACAGCAAGTAGACCAGATATATGCTACAACGTCGGAGTATGTGCTTACTACCAAGCCAATCCGAAAGATACATACTTAACAATAGTAAAGATGATCATCAAGTACATAAGTGGTACATCTGAATTTGGAATTCGATATACATGTGACTCTACGTCCTACCTAGTTGGGTATAGTGATGCGGATTGGGCTGGAAATCTAAATGATATAAAAGAACTTCAGGAGGTTGTTTCTTCCTTGGTAACAATATGATTTCTTGGTACAGTAAAAAGCAAAATTCAATTTCATTATCAACCATAGAAGCAAAATATATTACTGTAGGAAGTTGTTATTTGCAACTTCTTTGAATGAAGTAGATGTTAGAAGATTATAAAATTGATCAGGATATACTGATAATCCTATGTGATAACAAGAGTGCTATAGATATCTCAAAGAATCGAGTTCAACATTCACGGACGAAGCATATTGATTTGAAATATCGTTTTATTCGAGAGCTTGTGGAGAACAAAGTAGCCACCCTCTCATATGTCTCTACGGAAAAGCAATTGGTGGACATCTTTACGAAACCTCATAATGTAGTCAGGTTTGAACTTCTTCAAAGGGCTTTGGAACTTTATGTTTTACATTGTTGATGAATTATTTACCTTGAAAAAATGGTTGAAAAGTTTTTAAAAAGGGAAAAACAAATGTTACGTTTTCATCCAAAGGGATTAAAAATCCCTAAGTCCTCTTCCTATCGCCACCTATTCCCCTCATTCCCTCCTCATCTCTATCAATCTTCAAGCTCCCAAGCACTCACATGATTGCATTGAATACTTCTCCGTCGTGGAATTAACATCTGTGTGGGATTTTTGGGACTCCATTGAAGACTCATCTCTTCACAACGTATGGGTTCCGACTCTACAACTTGGACTTCTCTTTATGGTATTGCTTCTTTTTTCACTCAACGGTTGCGCCATTTGTTGATTTTGTTTGGATATCTACTGTTCTTTAACTAATTAGGAAAGAACAAAGAAAAATCCCTCTCCTTGACTGTGGAAAAACCAACTGTAGCTCCTATACATCGTTCCACCCATTTGCTGCTGAAACTGACACTTAGGAGGAAAGTTTCTGAGCCTGGGTTGCCCTCAACTGCTTTTATTGAAATTCTTAACACCACCTCGTTCTAGGATTATCCACCAGAAAGTGATGACGCCATGCAGATGTTGCGTTCAATGATCAAAGACTCGTCATCTGATTTCGACAAGATTCTTACTACTATTGCTTCATCAACTGCTCCTCCTTCGCTCCTTTAAAAACGAATGAAACAGTGAGCTAGGAAAATAGTCCGCCCATCTTGGCGAGTTCCATTTGCTCGGTTAACAGTAGAAACTGTAATTTCATTCAAATTTTATTCATTTGAAGTTAAGCAGAAATGGGAGACATTCACTGTCATCGGGTTAGTTCTGGATCACCTTATTAACATAGATGAATTTCAATAGTATAGACTAGATATTTTACTATCTGAGAGAACATTATTACAAGCTACATTACTTCCTGAACATTATGATATTGAATTGGTAAAAGAATTATATTGCAATCTACCTGGTGACCTCTTATCTAATACTACTTTGAGTTATAAATTTGAATATGTCTGGGGTAAGGCGATACAATTTGATGCTGACAGATTAAATAACTTCATGAGGTTTCATGCTCACCATCTATTTTATGGCTACGCTCGTCCATGTTGACTCTAAAGTATTTTTTGCTTTATAAGTTGGTTTTAGCTAACTGGATGCTTACTACACATGTTTTTGTTTACCTAGCACAGGCTAAACTGCTCTATACCATTGGTACCGGGTTGAACTCTAATTTAGGGTGACTCATAATTGAAGTATGTTGGGTATTGGAGGCAAGTCACATTCTCTCCTTTACTTTCCTTGCTTAATTTCTCAATTTTTATATACAAATGGTGTTCCTCGATTAGAGACAAGTATACTTGAACCTATTACCTTAATGGACATATTGGTTAGAATTTTCAACCAACCACGGGTTGTCTATTTGCCATAACTACATTTGGTCCTTCAGATGCCTTAGGAACCTCCTCTATCAATCCTCATGCTACTTTGTTCACTGAAATTGAGAGGATTGAAGGTATTTTTTAAGTGGGTCTTGATGCACTTCGTCAATTGAAGCTCCTTGATTTTTCTTTTTTGCATCCTTTATCCTAAAGGGGGAGATGACTTGAATTTGGGTTTGTTCTTGGCTATTTTGAACTACTTGTGAATGTTGTCTATTTTTATCTATGTCGACCTTGGATTGAGGGGGAGTATTGTAACTTCAATACTTTTATATATTCGATTATGTGATTTAAGGGAAGTTTCTATTTGTGACAAAAATGCCAAAAGGGGGAGATTATTAGGTTATTTACTATGTCGTATTATTTAATTTGGGCATTTTTGATTATTGGATATTCAGATAATGATTAAAAATATAAATCAAGGAATCTTACTTGAATTGGATTCTTGGATAAGTGCTGTTGGACAAATAGAACTCTATCTTGAATGAAGATTGGTATGGACCCATTTCTTTTTGAGATATAGATAATGCAAGATGATGTGTGTGAAAGTGGTGTGAAGGTTTTCTAGGGTCTTTGATTTATAGCGGTGTGACTTTGTTCTCCGTACAAGATAAATGAGTGATATATGATTTGGTGAGGTTCTTTCTGATGAGTGTTTATATTGAATAAAAGAGCAAAAAGTGCGCGATCTTTCATCTAAAGATTTTTACTGCTTTGAGGAAGGTGTGTGTATGTGAGATGTTGCCAAGTGTGAATAAAATTGGAGACAGCCGAAGGTGTGTTGATGCATGCGTGACCTAGCTCCTGCACTTGAATCGTGGTTGACTTGGTGAAGTGTTGGCTGGGCATTTATTTGGTGTATTGTGTGTGATCTTGTTTCTGCTAAATATACACATAAATCACTTGACTTGTGAGTGGTTCTTGATCTGTGTCTTGATGCATTTTATCATTGGTGAAGGGGTAGATCACATGGTTTTTAGTGTTCAGAAAATTTGGGGCATAGCTGGAGATATATTGTTGGGTGCATAAACCTTCGTGTTTGAAAGAATTATTGTGGGCTGAAAGATAGTGTGCATAAATTGGAAGTCCAGGGATGATATCTGCGTGATTATTCAACTGTTTATGATTTTGTGGTTGTGCAAGAAGTTGTTCCTTATCTCTTTGTCAAGTGTCTTCTTGAGAGTTGAGTTGTTTGTTTAATCATTTGAGTGATTTATTCATTATTCTTGTTTTAAAAGATTGTTAAAAAAAATCCTCTGTTGAGACTAACATGAGTTAGTCGTGTTATTGGGTGTGAATCACTTTCATGGGTAGTAAGGATGAGTGGTAGTATTAAGAGTTAAGTGGTGTTGGCTCATTAAAACTTTATGTAAAACTATCGTTGTCCTTTGATAAAAATATTAATCTGGGTGGGGGTCCTATAGACATAAGCACAGTGTGCCAAATTGCATTAATAAATATTGGAGTTGATTTATTTTGTCTCATTTTAATTCTTCTGATTTTTTATTGTGCTAGAAACAACTACCGCAATTCTAAGAGTTTACAAAACTAATGAACTCCTACGGTTCTTTCAAGTTGAATTTTTGCTTTATTACTGATCTGCTGAAATTAATAACTCTCTTATCTTGGCAATGGACAATTACCCTCTTACAAGGGTCGATGAGATTTGAAGAGGATATTAGATCTATGAATCATATATCATATATTTTTTTCCATCAACGTAACTATAATGCTAGTAATACCATTTAAATGACGTAAACATCAGTTGGCCGAAGCATGAGATTGCTAATGGAGCATCTTTTGTTACCAAACATAACAACATCAAAGTGTAAGCTAGAATCTAGCTACAAAGCATCATCATCAAAGCAGCAGAAACTAAATGAATTGTTCACTCATTTCCATCTAAACAAAAGCTAGAGTGTATATGGGAATGAAAAAAACTCACGACTTCCACTTTGATAGAGGAGCTTGACAACTTTGTAACCATTAAATTTTGCATAAAGGTTTCACACATAAATTTTGGTTGTCATGTAGAAAGCTCAAATGATCTAATCTTTAAGCAATTTGACGTTTTCCTCGTTTTTGTGTTAGATAAAGGATGAGAAGTAAAAAAGGACATAAGTGGATTTTCTTCTTAACATTCTTCAGAACTCTGCTTATAAGATTGCTATCCAAGGAGAATTTTTTTCAGTGAGTAGAAACAAATTAGCAACTCCTTAAATTACTAAAGAGAAGTTAAGCTCTATTATTCCCATTTAAATTAGTTTTGAGATGTAGGAACATCTCTGATGATGCCACTTGAAATTCTTGAATGCAAAGAAAAGGCTACCTATAAGGAGTGTCTTTAGCACGGTTCCACATAGGAAAAGGTAGGACTTGCACATGCTAAACAGAGAGATGCTAAGGCCAGGGAGCATAATGGTAACACTGGAGCCAAACATGACAAAGTGGGACAACCTGTAACTGGAAGTCCTTGTAGCCAGAGATAGTTGGATATCCAAGAACCGTATAAGGCCATTACTAGCCCTATCACCTATAGTACGACACAGTTAATTTCCTCTAACCTGGTAGCTACGGACCCTAATCCATTGGCAACTGGCCCTCCAACCTTAAGGGATTCTATCTCTTATGAGCATGCTAGTACAGTCTCAGAGCCAAATTGTTCGACCTATAGGGAACTTCCCTCTGACTTGGACTCATCGGAGCCAACTACCATTCTCCTTAAAGGCCTGTTTGGTTAGATGTTAATTAATGAAACGGAACGGAACAAAATGAAATAAAAGGGAACGGTTTATAATAGAATGAAATGTAATATAGTGAAAAATTGTTTGGGAGGGATGGAAGGGTTCATAATGTAACGTAGTAAAACATTGATTGGAAGATGGATGGAATGAAATGTAATGTATAATAAATGAATATTATACCCTTGATATTAAAATGATTGTTGCAAGAAGTTTAGCGCTAAAATTTTAAAACAAAAATCATGTCCAATTAAAAAGTCGCGCACAACTGTGACAAATAATTTTTTATCTATTTTCTATTTTAAAATAATAAAAATTTTATTATTTTATTATTAATTATATACAATTTATTATTAATTGTATAAATTATTATTATTAATTATTTAATAAATTTTATTCTATTATATGTGATTTATATTTAAAATTTATTTATTTATATTTTATTTATATAAAAATATATAAACATAATTAAATAATAATTTTTATATATTTTCTATTTTTGTTAATAAAAATTTTATTAAAATTTTTTATTTTAATATTAATTTTATACAATTTTTGTTAATACTATAAAAATTTATTATTAGAGTAAATATTATTAATTATATAAAGGGGGTTAGGGTTAGAAGAAATAATTAGTATTAAGAAAAATTATTGAGGGTATATTAGCTAGTATGTATTTATTAGTTTACGTTCCATCCTAAATCTCAAATTGGAGGTTTCTTATTTTTACTGTTTAGGACGGAATGGAGCGTAATACAAAACCCTCCGCTTCCATCCCATTCTATTATTAAAACCTCAACGAAATAATGAAGGTGTGTTACGTTCCATTCTGTTCCATTGCTAAACCTCCAACCAAGCAGACCTTAAGATGACTAAGCACTATACTGCTAGGAAAAAAGGTGAGAAAAACAAAAAGGGGCGATATCCCCATAATGTCTTTTTTAGTATGGAACACACATGGTCTCAGTGATCCCCGGAAAAGGATTTTGGTTAGGGAACTTATTTGAGATAAGCAACCTATCTTGCTATGATTGCTTGAGACCAGGATTAAAGACCTGGACCTATTAAATAACCAGATTTTTTTGGTGCATAATGGACGAGTATATCAAATCATCAATCGCATTTCAATGTTCGTATTATTTACTTGTTTAATTCGAACCTGCTAAAGGTCTAAGTTGAGGAGGGGAGATCGCAACATCTACACTTATCCTGTCAGATTTGTGGTCACTACTCAAAATTTATGATGACTTTGATATATGCAGCTAATATTGGATTTCAAAGGGCTTATTTATGGAGAAGTCTCTGAACCATTCAAGATTTGATTCACGATCCATAGATAGTAGCAGGGGATTTTAACTACGTTCGTAGCACTAGAGAGGCTGAAGGTCGAAAGCAATACAATTTAGCTGACACGAAATAACTCAGTTCCTTCCTCAGTGAAATGGAATTGGTATATTTGTGTTCTACTGGTTGACTGCTCGCCTGGTCCAATGACCAGCGAGGAGCAATGCTAGTGTTGGCCCCCGAAAATTTTTACGTTGAATTAAACATGATAGTTTATCGAATAAGCATGGAAATTGAATTTTTTCCTTAGGATGAATTATGAGGTCATGATAGAATTATTGTTAGAGTTTAATTATTTATTCAAGTGTTAGTAGGATTTTATTACATCGGCTAGTAATTAAAGTAGTAAGAAGGAATAAGGCCAATTTTGGCATGTCACTATGTTTAAGAAAGCCAAGAAGCATTAAAGGAAGGGTAAGGTGGACTTTTAACTCTCATTAAGGGTAGAATGGGTAAAAGGAAGTGTTGTCTTGGTTATTAGAAGAAGCAAAAACCAAAATTTAAGGAAAGAAAGAAGAGAGAAATGAAATAAGGAGAGAGAAGTGAGAAAGAGTCATTCATGAGAGAAAAGAAATAAGAAGCAAGTTAGGTTTCATCTTTTCTTATTCTTCAAGAGAGATTTTGAGGTTGTTCAAGAAGAGAAAAAGAAAGAGGAAGAGAAGAGCTTCCTTTTGAGCTAAAAATCTTGTTATTTGGTGAAGATTCAAGGTAAGAGCAATTTTAACCCTTTGTATTTTTGGAAGATTTTGGTTCATAAAGCTTAGAAAATGCATGAGTTTAAGTATTCTAGAATCAATTTTTAGTGAATGTGTTTATTGGGTTCTCAATTTGGATTCCTATTGAATTGGGATTTTTGCCAATATTGAAGGAAATCAAGAGGAAAGGCAAGAGGAGCAAGAAGAGAGGCATTTTAAGCAAGTTTCCAAGCAAGGATTTAGGTGGGTAATTTATTTATAGTTATTGTGTAATAAGAAAAATGCCTTGTGTGTGTGTTGTGTTTTAAAATGATTTACTTTGAAATATTATGATGTGGAAATTGCATTATGATGTATGACATGTGATAAAAATTGAATTGTGAGTATAATTATACTATGCCTTGGAATTGTATCAAGGCCTTTCGATTAAATGGAAAGAATAAAAGCATGTGAATATGAACTTGTGATTGATTGAATTGAGCATGAGATTTGATTGTGTTTGGGCGAGAGAGGAGCCGTTTTGTAGTCACGTGCACGTCTATATAAAGCCTTCTCCCGGCTGCCCACTTGTGGCACATGAGATCCAAAAAGTGGACTCGTTTCGGTTACGGAGTAAACTTCAGTTTCTCTGTTTTGTTCCATGGAACCTTCGAGCCATTTGTTTGTGCATTTGCATTTTTATGTGTTAACTTTTGATGAAGTTGAGTATTATGCTTTGATGTTAAATCACATCCAATATGTTTTATGTGATGATGTATTGAGTTATG
>JANZXR010000171.1:3986166-4025961 GCA_027575705.1 Erythroxylum echinodendron | reverse complement strand
TGTGGGAATTATGTGTAAAGCATAAGGATAAAAGGAACTAAAAAATAGGCTCATTAATTGATATAAAAAATCTACCTGAAAAATTACTTTTTGGAAAAGCTCTAAATTTGAGCTTTTGAAAAAGCTGTATTTTAGCTTTTAAAAAAGCTATTTCTACTCCAAAAGTACTTTTGAAGTTTACAGCCAAACACTCATTTTTTTCTTAAAATAATTTTTGCGGTAGAAAAAAGTACTTTTCTACTTGCAAAACGCTAAACCAAACGTACTCGAAGAGTTATTTACAATTTCGTCAAGCACCTCATGTGCTAAACTTCAAGTCTTAAATACATAAGCAATGACGATATCATTTTTACCTCGAACACTTTAATACATTAAACCATATGTCATTTCATATACATGAATTAGTCTAACACTATGTTGATTTTTCATTTGTAAATTAGTCTTTTATGAATTGTATTTATATATTGAAAAGATACCTAATACCTAATCCCTTATAATTATTGTTCCGTTTACATTGTCTTGTAAAGAGATGTAAAATATGCTTTTTCATTGGAGTTTAATTCTTCAGTCACTTAATAAAACATATTATTTATATCTATTTTTGATTTTGTATCGATAAATAGTAATGTTTTAAAAATCAGACTAGATATTGAACAGGTTAAAAGAAAAATTTAAGATTTAAGACTTAAAGATTTAACTAATATTAAACCGTTATGAAACTGATATTTAGTAAATAGAAGTAATAAACTTGGGTCATATTTTTACTTTATTTAATAAAAGAGAAAATACTAAAATAATTATGGAAACAAACATAAACCACTTAAACGATGTGGCGCATGCTTGTTAATTATAATTAATTATTTATAATAAAAATTTTAATACATTAAGACTTAAAAATAATAATTAAATTAAATTAATTACCAAATTTGAAGTCGTTAGCTTTAACTAATTCAATAGTTATGAATTATTATATTAAGAATTAACTTTAGATATGTATACAAATGTAGGAAAATTCATATTAATTAACATTAAACATAGAGAGTTGATGGTCCAAACTGATAAGGAAACATTAGAATCCTAGTCAATATAATCTCCACTGATTTTGTAATCTTGCTTAATTAGGAATGTATCAGCTGTAAATCAGCCTTGTAATTGTTATGGGCTTAACCATAGGCTAAGAATCTGGTCTATTCTAGAAAGGTAGCTTAATGTGTTCATATTGTAAATGATGTATTTATACTGACATTGGCTAATGCAAAGTTTAAGCTTTTCTTCAAACACTTCTCTCCATTGTTATATGGTATCAAAGCACTTGATCCTTAATTTTTTTCATAAACCCCTTAACCTCCCTCTGCCACGATGACCAACAATAAAATTGACCAGAGCAGTCCCCGCTCCATTCCAAATCGTGATGAACCTTCCAAACCCATCCTCCTCATACAGTTTTCCAATGCCGTGAAACTCTCCCCAACAAACTACACTACTTCGTGGCAACCACAGATACAGCCTACTCTTCAAAGGTATGATTTGTTTCACTTTGTTGATGGCAAAACCCCACCACTTACTGAGTATACCATCGCCGCTGACGGCACCAAAACTCCTAACGTCGCCTACAACACATGGCGTTGCCAAGATAGGCTCATCTTTGGCGCCCTTCTTGGAACCCTATCCCCTTAAGTCGCATCCCTCGTATATCATGCTACCTCTTCTTCTCAGGTTTGGCAAATCCTCGAGAAAACCTACGCCAGCCCTTCTCGTGGCCATATACTCCAAATAAAGGCCAACCTTAAGAAAATCACCAAAACCACTCAATCTATAATCGATTACATGGAGTTTATCAAGACTTGCATGAATAAAGTTGGTGCAATGGGCAAACCTATAGACCATGAAGATATTATTGCCACAATTCTTCAAGGCCTTGACTATGACACCTACAAACCTGTTGTCGACACCGTTAATGGTCGAGATACTCCCATCTCCTTCGAAGAACTCCAGGAGAAACTCATCACCTATGAACTCACCTACAAACCTACCCTCTCCATTGCTTCCCTAGACATTCCGACCTCTGTCCATGCTGCCTCCTACAAACCATACAATTCATGTTCTAACTCTCGGCCTTACCCCTCTACCCACTCCTTCTCAGCACCCCTTCCCCCTTCACCTTTAGTTTGTTGGATATGGGTCCCTCTCACATGGAGGGACTCCATGTCCATAATTGCGGCACCAAAATCGATGGCACATGCTGCTTTTGTTGAATAAATAGAAGAAGACAACTGCAAAGGCAACTGTCTCATGCGGTAGAGTGCCTATATAAGGCACTCCCTGCTTCATCAAATAACAACAAATACAGAAAGAAAATCAGAGCAAACCAAATGCTCTGAAGTTAGGAAATATATTTCTAAAGGGTTGGTGAGTGACAAAATAGTGAGGTTAGTATTTTTAGGTTGAGAAATACCTTATGAGCTACTATTTTGGTTTTATCTCTGTATACCTACTATTTGTAATAGTGGAAGAATTATTCTAAATTTTGTCCGTGGATGTAGGCCAAAGTTAAGGGTGAACTATGTTAAATATTTTATGTCGATTTTGCTCGTTTTATTTTTCTTTTACAAAAAAATACAGCCACTGCGCCCAACAAGTGGTATCAAAGCTGTGTTTTCATTAAAGGTACTTTTTGAAAAGAAACTCGTCATCGGAAATACAAAATTACAACGAATTTTTTGGCGTGATCTTTTCGAAAAGTTGACGTAAAATGACAAAGGTGATGAATAGCACTCCAAAGTTGTTTTGATGAATTTACAAGGTGACGGCACTTTGTAGCAATAGTAACTAGGTCTCGCGGCACTATATGCAGTACTATTCACAAGTTACAATTTACTGATCCCGCAGCACTATTCCAGTATAGTCCGATGACACTATTGCAATGAGTACTATTCACAAGTTACTATTTACCAGGTCCTGTAGTACTATTCCAGTGGGTCCGATGACACTATTCCGGTCTTGTGGTGAAAATTTAGAAGATATCTTTCTACCAAATTTTGACGTCTTGGTTCCATTTTTTAGGTCGATTTTCTCAAATTTGGCTTAATTTGGCAAATGGAGGTGAAGACGAGCAAAATGGTCAATCTAACGGTGTCAACTACCATATATGGTGAATTAAGATAAAGGACCTTTTTATGATTACAAAGATGTATTTGACGGAATTTTCGACAACTAAACCTGAGGAGATGTCGAACGAAGATTGGGAGTTTGAGCATGAATGAGCGTGTGGTTATATTCGACAGTTTGTCGATGATAATGTGTACAATCAAATTTGTAACGAGACTCATGCAAGAACGTTGTGGAATAAGCTGAAGCAACTGTATGCTTCAAAGACCGGCAATAACCAATTATTTTATCTAACAAAATTGATGCAAGTAAAATACCAGGAGGGTACTTCTGTAGCTGATCATTTAAACAATAGGGAAGGGATGATTGATCAGTTATCAAAGATAGGAATAAAGTTTGACGACGAAGTGATTGCTCTAATGGTGCTAGCTTCATTACCAGAGTCTTGAGAGACTTTGAAGGTTTCTTTAACAAATACTGCACCAAATGGCATATTAAATATGGAGTTAGTTAGAAGCAATATACTAAATGAAGAGATGAGACGTAAATCACAACATGCAGCCTCTTCATCACATTCAGATGTTCTGCTTACAGAAAATAGAGGAAGGAGTCAATCCAGAGGTCCAAAGTCCAGAGACAAGAGCAGAGGAAAGTCAAACAGATATGCAAATGTGAAATGCCATTACTGCAAGAAGAAAGGCCACATCATGAAATTTTGCCGAAAGTTGAAGAAGGAAAAAGGCAAAGATGTGAAGAAACAAGAAAGCAGTGACGATGAACAAGGTAACATTGTTGATGTATTTAACCTTGTTATTGATATAGAGATAGTCAACCTGGTGTCGTAAGAAACAAGTTGGATAGTTGATAGTGGAGCTACTATTCATGTTACATCTCACAGACAATTTTTCTCATCATACACAGGAATTATGACGTTGTTAAAATGGAAAATGGAAATCTATCAAATGTTGTTGGCAAAGGAGATGTTTCTTTAGAGACAGGGAATGGTTCAAGACTGTTGTTAAAAGATGTCAGGTATATTCCTGATATGCATTTGAACTTGATTTCTGTAAACAGGCTAGATGATGAAGGTTTCCGAAATACTTTTGCAAACAAAAAATGGAAGCTTCCTAAGGGCTCCTTAGTAGTGGCCAGAGGTCAAAAGCACTCAAAACTGTATATGATGCAGGCAAAGCTCTCCAATGATGTTTTCAATACAGTAGAGAATGATAATACAGTTGATTTGTGGCATAAAAGACTAGGCCACATTGGTGAGAAAGGGATGACTTAGCTTATAAAAAAGAATATGCTATCTGGTCTAAATCAGATACATCAAAAGAAATGTGCAGATTGTCCAACAGGGAAACAAAATAGGGTTTCCAACGTTCTCCTCCATCCAGAATGAAGAATGTTCTAGATTTGATTCGCTTAGATTTGTATGGACCATTTCCAGAGTCACTCGATAACGTACAGCACTTTATGACTTTTATTGATGATCATTCCAGGAAAACGTAGGCCTATACTCTGAAGACTAAAGATCAAGTGCTAGATGTATTCAAACAATTTCATGCCTCATTTGAGAGACAAACTGGGAAGAAGCTAAAGTGCATTTGAATAGACAATGGCGGAGAGTACATCAGATTATTTGATGCTTACTGTAAAGAGCATGGTACTCGACATCAAATGACACCACCAAAAACACTGCAATTGAATGGCGTAGCTGAGAGAATGAACAGGACTTTGATGGAAAGAGTCAGATGTCTACTTTCACATTCGAAGTTGCCTAAGGCATTTTGGGGTGAAGCTTTACTTGTAGCTGTTTATGCATGAAATCGTTCCTCTGCAGTATGAAGTTCCAGAAAAGGTGTGGTCAGGAAAGGATGTTTCCTATGATCGTTTGCAGGTCTTTGGTTGCAAAGCCTTTGTCCATATTCCTAAAAATGAAAGGAAAAAGCTTGATGTCAAGATATGACAGTGTATATTCATTGGCTATGGTCAAGATCAATTTGGCTATAGGTTTTAAGATTCGGTGCAGAAAAGACTTATCAGGATTCGTGATGCTATATTTGTTGAAGATCAAACTATTGAAGATATCAACAAGGTGGAGTAGGAAGTTCCAATCTTTGATGATGACTCAACAAGCTTCCTACTGAATCCTCCAATAGTGGTGCTTAGACAAGTTGGAGATGAAGTGCAGAATGATCAGCTAGAAGCTGATAATACAAATGCCCCCAACGAAGTTGAACCAAAGGATGATGATGGTGTTCACATTCAACCACCAGCACCTGAAGATTATTCACCATTACGAAGATCTAATAAAAATAGACAACCATCTACTAGATATCCAGTTAATCAGTATGTAATGCTGACTGATGGGGGAGAACCAGAAATCGTTGATGAAGCTATGAATGATGAACACAAGAAGAAATGGAAAGAAGCCATACAAGATGAGATGAAATCCTTGCAAGAGAATAAAACATTCGAGCTAGTGAAGTTGCCAGAAGGAAAAAGAGCATTGAAGAATAAATGGGTGTTCAGGATTGAGGATGAAGAACACAACGACCATCCTCTATTCAAAGAAAGATTAGTGGTCAAAGGATTCAGTCAAAAGAAGGGTATTGACTTTGATGAGATATTTTCACCAGTGGTGAAAATGACATCTATACGTACAGTGCTAAGGCTAACTACAAGTTTTAATCTGGAGGTTGAACAAATGGATGTCAAAACTACCTTCCTGCATGGGGATTTGGAAGAAGAGATATATATAAAGTAGCTAGAGGGTTTCGAGAAAAAGGGAAAAGAAGACTATGTTTGTAGACTAAAGAAGAGTCTATATGGTCTAAATCAGGCACTAAGACAGTGGTATAAGAAGTTCAAGTCTATTATAGGGGAGCAAGGCTACATAAAGACTACTTCAGATCACTTTGTATTTGTTAAGAAATTCTCTGATGATGATTTCTTTATTTTATTGCTCTATATGGATGATATGTTGAAGAATGTTTCCAGAATTAACAATCTTAAGAAACAGTTTGATAAGTCTTTTGCCATGAAAGACTTGGGATCAGCAAAGCAGATTCTTGGCATATAGATTATCAGAGACAGAAGCGCCAAGAAACTATGGTTATCACAAGAGAAGTACATTGACAAAGTACTTCAGAGATTCAAATTGGACAAAGCTAAAGTGGTTAGTTGTCCTCTTGCTAGTCACTTTAAATTGAGTTCCAGATAATGCCCTTCTACAAATGAAGAGAAGGAAGAAATGTCCAGAGTTTCATATGCTTCAGCAGTTGGAAGTTTGATGTATGCTATGGTTTGTACACGGTCAGATATTGCTCATGCAGTTGGAGTTATGAGTCATTTCCTTTCAAATCCTGGAAAGGAACATTGGGCTACAGTCAAATGGATTCTCAGGTATCTTCAAGGGTCATCCAAAATATGCTTATATTTTGGAAGAGCAGAACCTATATTAGCTAGTTACACAGATGCAGATATGGCTGGAGATATTGACTCGAGAAAGTCGACATCAGGTTACTTGATTACTTTTGCAAGGTGGAGAGTTATGGCATAGCAATCAAAGTTACAGAAGTGTGTTACACATTTTACAACTGAGCGGAGTTTATTGCAGCAACGGAAGCTTATAAGGAGTTGTTATGGATGAAGAAGTTCTTTAATGAACTTGGTATCAAGTAAGAACAGTATCAGCTATTTTGTGATAGTCATAATGCTATTCATCTCTGTAAGATGCCTCTTCTCACTCACAATCAAAACACATTGATGTAAAATATCACTGGATCAAAGATATGATGGAGACGAAACAATTACTATTAGAAAAGATCTATACTGATGAAAATGGATCAGACATGTTAACTAAGATTTTACTAAAAGGCAAGTTCGAGTATTGTCGATCAGTAGCAGGATTGATAGAGCCATTCATATAATCGAGGGGGGGGGGAGATTTGTTAGATATGTGTCCCTCTCACATGGAGGGACTCCATGTCCACAATTGCGGCACTAAAATTGGTGCCGCATGCTGCTTTTGTTGAATAAATGGAAGAAGATAGCTGCAAAGGCAGCAACAACAACAAATATAGAAAGAAAATTAGAGCAAACCAAATGCTTTGAAGTTAGGAAAAAATTCCTAAAGGGTTGGTGAGTGGCAAAATAATGAGGTTAGTACTTTTAGGTTGGGAAACACCTAGTGAGCCACTATTTTGGTTTTATCTTTATATAACTATTATTTGTAATAGTGGAAGCATTATTCTGAGTTTTGTTCGTGGACATAGCCCAAAGTTAAAGGTGAATCACGTTAAATATTTTGTGCCCATTTTGCTCATTTTATTTTTCTTTTTTAAAAAAATACACCCGCTGCGCCCAACACGGTTCCCTCCCCTCGCCAAGCCAAACCCTTTCTTGGTAAGTGTCAATGGTGCAATATTTAAGGTCACGTCCTCACTCATTGTCCTGACTTCAAACACCTCTTCCCTCAAATCACGGTCCCCTCTCGCTCCTCTTGCCACCCGACCATAAGCTCCTCACTATTATCCCCCACAAGCCCACGCTGCCTATGCCGCTCCCAATTCTCCCACCCCCTCCTAGCTCCTTGAGAGTGGTGTAAGTCACCACGTTACTAATGATCTAGCCAACCTCTCACTCCATGCTCCCTATGACGGATCCGACGAACTCATCATTGGTGACGGTTCTACCCTTCCCATCACTTATATTGGTTCATTCTCTCTCTCTACTCCTTTCAAAACATATCATTTTATCAATGTTTTATATGTCCTTTTGATTTCTCGAAATATTCTCTCTGTTTCTCAATTTTGCAAAGACAATAATATACCTATTGAATTCTTACCCTCCTCTTTTCGTGTAAAAGATCTTCCAACGGGTCATACTCTCCTCCAAGGGCTGCCTAAAGATGGAACGTATGATTGGTGTCCTTCCCCTCCTCGTCTGTTCAACTATACCAAGACCAACTATCATGAGTGGCATCATCGTTTAGGCCACCCCTCTTTTAATGTTCTTCATTAAATTAGCTTACAATTTTCAATTCCCATTTCTCATTCTACCAAAAATACTCACTGTCACTCATGCTTGATTAATAAGAGTCATAAGCTTTCGTTTGCTCAATTCTCTATGTCGTCACATGCTCCCCTTGATTTGGTATTCACTGATGTAGGGACCTCTCCTGTTTTCTCTCACGAAAACTACAAATACTATGTCATTTTTGTTGATCACTTTACTAAATACATTTGGTTTTATCCTCTTAAATGCAAATCCGATACTCATACTATCTTCTTTCGCTTTAGTGCTCTCGTTGAAAAATATTTCAACAAACCCATTCTCCAAGTCTAATCGGATAATGGGGGCGAATATCTTAAACTCACTCCCACTCTCCTTAACAATGGCATTTCTCACCTCACATCTCCTCCTCACAAACCTGAACACAATGGCTATGTCGAGCACCCACATTGGCATATTGTTGAAACTGGTTTAGTTCTCCTAGCCCATGCCCATCTTCCTCTGAAATTTTGGACACATGCCTTTTCCACCGCTACATATTTAATAAATCGACTTCCCACACCGACCCTCTCAAATTCATCTCCTTATCTTGCACTCTTTCAAAAACCTCCTAACTATGCAAAGCTCCGATGTTTTGGGTGTCTCTGTTACCTATGGCTCCGACCCTATGCTCATCATAAACTCGCACCTTGCTCCCTCCCATGAGTGTTTATTGGCTATTCCTTAAACCAAAGTGCTTACTACTGTCTAGATTCCACTACCAATGGCAAATACACCTCTCGTCTGCTTCGTTGAAAATGTTTTTCCATACCCTTCTCTCGTATCCACTACTTCTACCACCGAATATATTAATCCGGATGCATGGTGCACTATCTCTCTGCCTGTCCTTCCTACTACGACCCCCTCCTCTCAAGTTCCCATCACTAACCCAACCTCCCTCGATGAAACTTCTCCTAGTCAAACCGACTCTACCCCCTTGTCTCCTTCCCAAGCCACACCACCACCACCACCCTCTCCACCTCCCTCACGTCGCACCATTGTCACTCGACTACACAACAACATCACCATTCCCAACCCCCCTCCACCTCCCCTATGTCGCACCATTGTCACTAGACTACAAAACAACATCACCGTTCCTAACTGTAAGTATGCTGACTCCCTTCAACTTAAACGAAAACAATGCAACCTCACCTAAGTCTCCCCCTCTTCTTCTCCTATTCTGACATCTGCCACTATTGCTCTTAAGGATGCCCAATGGCAACAAGCTATGGCTAATGAATTCGCTGCCCTCACCAGGAACAAGACTTGGACTCTAGTCCCCCCCGACTAATCTCAAAACATCATTGGTGCTAAATGAGTCTTTCGCATTAAGTACAAACCTGATGGAACCATTAACCGTTACAACTCTCGTCTTGTAGCCAAAGGTTTCCACCAACACACTGGAATTGACTACTGACACCTTCAGGCCTGTAATTAAGCCCACAATTGTTCGTCTTATTCTTTCCCTTGCCGTTAACTCTAATTAGACGCTTCGCCAACTTGATGTTAGCAATGCCCTTCTACAAGGCACCATAAATGAAACAAGATATATGGCTCAACCTACTGGTTTTAAAGACAAAGATTTTCCCTCTCATGTATGCAAACTCCCTAAAGCCATCTATGGTCTCAAACAAACCCCACAGGCTTGGTATATCGAACTTAAAACCTACCTACTCTCTTGTAGTTTTTGAAACGTCATAGCTCATTCTTCCCTTTTTCTTTATCAACATGGCTCACAAACCATGTATCTTCTTGTCTGTGTCGATAATATCATCATCACAGGCCCTTCTCCTACTCTTATATCCTCCTTCATTCATACTCTCTCCACTGGCTTTTCTCTCAAAGATTTAGGTTCTCTTTCTTTCTTTCTTGGCGTTAAGGTTGTGCCCACTTCAACTGGTCTCTTTCTAAATCAAACAAAATACATTAATGATATTCTTGCACGATACAAAATGCATGAAGCTAAACCTGTCTCTATTCCCATGGTCACGCACCCCACGCTCACGCTTAACTCAGGCGAGCCACTATCCAATCCCAGAGACTATCGTGCCATTGCTGGTAGTCTACAATATCTTTCGCTCACTCGTCCTGATGTCGCCTTTACTATTAACAAATAGTCACAGTACATGCACTGCCCTCGAGATGAGTATATAGATGGATTAAAGCGCTTGCTTCACCCTCAAAGGCACCCAACATTATGGCTGGCATTTACATCGTAACTCACCTTTACCACTCCATGCCTTCACTGACGCTGATTGGGCCGATGATAAGGATGACTATGTCTTTACCACTGGCTACATTATCTATCTTGGTCACAATGCAATCTCTTGAAGCTCGAAGAAGCAACGTGCCCTGGCTTGTTCCTCTACAAAAGCTGAGTTTCATGCCGTTGCCTCCACCACTACTAAAGTTGTTTGGTTACAATCTTTACTCTCTGAGCTTGGCGTATCATTGCATACTCCACCAAGTATTTACTGCGACAACCTTGGTTCTACTCACTATGCCGCTAACCCGATCTTCCACTCGCGAATGAAACATCTTGCTCTAGCCTTCCACTTTGTCCGAGCTCTCATTCAACGTGGTGCGGTGCGAGTACAACGCATTAGTGGTGATGACCAGTTGGCATATGCTTTAACTAAACCGCTTCCGAAGTACCGTCTTCAACGTCTACTGTTGAAGATTGGCCTTACTCTCCGACCGTCTATTTTGAGGGGGCGTGATAAGGAATCATTAGAATCCTAATCAACATAATCTCCACTGATTTTGTAATCTTGCTTAATTAGGAATGTATCAACTATAAATCAGTCTTGTAATTGTCATAGGCTAAGAATCTGGTCTATTCTAGGAAGGCAGCTTAATGTGTTCATATTGTAAATGATGTATTTATACTGACATTCGCTAATGCAAAGTTTAAGCTTTTCTTCAAACACTTCTCTCCATCATTATAGAAACTCCAAAACACATGCAAAATCTTAAATCATCATAAATGAAACAAACTAGAGAGTTCTATGCATATTATTATATATTTATTTATGCAACTTTAACTTGAAATGAAAATCAACTCTGTAACTCTATTGGCGTTAATGGTAGCTCAGATGTCATCAGCAAAACATGGCTCATAGCAACGTTTCTTTATCGAAGGTGGGGGAAGTTGAGCTTGGCCTTCTCGTCTTAGATGCGCTTGGTGGCTTCATCATAGGTGCGTGTAGCTTCCTCACCACTCATTTGCCCCACAACCTTTGCCTTATTCCTTTGTACATGTTCTTTGTGGTTCATCTCTTGTTCACTTCCTCATCACCAACTACTCCATAAACAAAACAAGAATCAACCCAAAAAAAAGAAACTAATTAGTTAAAAGATACGTACTTTAGTGTTATTTAAACCCACAAATTACAACCATTGTAATTGTCATTTTTGTGGTTAATGGTTGAGGCTTGATCTTCTGTGATTACTGGTTTAGGCATCATCCTTGTGCAATACTGGTTTGGGTGACGGAGACTTTACCGATTCTTCATAATTCAAAGAAAACCAACCGGTTTATTATATAATTGGTCGTTTTTTATTAACAACATTAAGAAGTAAAAACTAAACCAAAAACTAATCCGGTTTGTTTGTAACCCGGTCGAACCTACCGGTTCGGTTTGATTTTTACATCATTAATAAATAGAGAAGACTTAGAATAATATTTATTTAATATGAAAACAAAAGAAAAGTATAAATGAGAAATAAAGTGTTGGAATAGAACACTTGCAACACTTTATTATATCCTCAAATTTTGGAAAATAAATATAACAGTTTCTTACTAAAAATAAGGTACTTATTTTTATTCAAAAAATAAAGAACTAATTATCACAATATAGTAAACTCTTAGATAAAATTAAAAGCTTTGGAGAATAGGCGTAACTAATCCACGGGAGTGTGCGTGCCACACCACAACTACCAAAGCAAAGTCAAAACTCAAAAGCTCTGGGGATGCGTACGATCTTAGTGTCCACTTGGCAACCAACTACCATGACTTCCCCAAGAGATCAATTTCGGTTCAACGTGGCCGTGCTGTGGCTGTCCATGTGCCTGCGCCTGTGCCTAGCTAGCGAATCAGCAGTCTTCAATTCAATATACCTGCAATAAACAGTTGCTTATACAGTAAACTGAGACCAATCTTTAACTTCAATAAGTCGTCCTCTACATGCTGATGGTAGTTGTCATGCCACTCCCACAAAAGGTTGCCCTCGCCCGCAGTGATAGGTATTGTCATCCCCAGTGCCGCTCAGCATAGCCTTTGCAATTATGCTTAAACATTGTAGAATTTGCAATAAAGGATGAGAGGTTAAGGCTAGTAACCACAACCAATAACAACACAAACATTGGACACAATGACACAATTCTCCCCCCCTTTTCCTCTCTCTGTCATTTTTCTAGAGTACCAAAAACCGCTCTAAAGTTATGACATATAAGCTTCTCTCTAATGCTTCAGTTCTCAATAACATTGAAATAAATACAAGAGACATGGTCCACAATAGTACTGATCTGATGGACTCGAAAATTCAAATGGCATCCAAACTAACCAAAAAATATGCAAATTCTTCCTATGCTCTTAGATAGTAGATAATGAGGAAGAGGAAGGTGTCAAGGGAGAATTCATTAATGTTTTAAAAACCGGATTGAAAGTTAAATCGATAAGATAAGAGATTTAATGTTTAAAATGTTCAACAAATATTAAACCATCATAAAATTAGTTACAAATTGAATAAAATTAAAGAATTTAAAATATAATTAACAGAGAATGTTCTTATTCAAATTTAATTATAAAAAGAATCTGTTAAATAAAAATGAATTGGTTTACTTTGATTTATAAAACCAATTAATTTACAAAAATTAACCGAATAATTAATAAATTGATTGGTTGTTAATAACAAGGATTATTAAAGTAAATCGAACCAAAAAATTAAAAATCAAACTAAAAAAAATTGGCCAGTTCAATTCTTTCACAGTTAAACAGACTGAAATTTTTTAATCATTAAAATTTAGAATCCAAACTTCCACAGTGGAGCAAGAGAAGAATGAATAGGCTTTACATGAAAATAAGAGTATATGGGCAACTGCATTAAATAATTAGGGCTTAAGATTTGTTCTAACTCACTGATTATCAATCATTAGCATCTCAAACTCCATGCAGCGTTTAGTGATTTTACAGAATTTTAAGTCAAAGCACATGCTGCATACTTATTGTCTTATCTTTAAGCCTGTAGAGAGAAACAGAGGCATACCACATATACATGATGATCCATATGAAAGCACAAGCCATATTGAAATTCAAATGTTAATTAAATTTAAGGTATCACAACCAAAGCATTTAAGTAAAAAAAAAAAAAAAGGAAGTACCCTGATTTACGCAAAAGCAACCAAAGGGATTAAGAGAAATCATTGCTTACCCTTTCCAAGTTCTGATTTCTGAAATCCGCTTGCCAATAGCAAGTACAGGTTCATGGCCAGCCATTCAAAATCCATATATCCCTAGCAATCAGCATACACAATTTTCCTTTGTAATTCAGCCTTTAAAATGGCTATATGCTTAGCAATCAGCTATATTCTTGAATCAACATTTCCAAGGCTGTCATCTTTCCAACTAAGGAAGACATGATCAGAAGGAAAATTTCAGACAAAATATTACCGCCTAAGAGATATGCATGTAAAACAAGATTAGGAGCTGGAAAGGAAAGGAAGGTGGAAACAAAAGAAAAACACGCAAAAAGAAGCAAGAATATTAGCTATGAAACCTTTACTTACTCAAAACTGACTATGCCGAAACAAATAACTAAAAGACCTAGATCAGTTGCAATGGCCAAAATTTTACGAAATTTTGACTATGACTGAGGTCCATCACTTGCTCCTCTTCCAATGGAAACAATCTGCAATAACGTGCCCTTCACTATCCATGCTGTCCTTTCCGGTTGATGTTCATAAGCGCTGAGAGGATGCAGACTTTTATCTTCCAGCTGTACGCCATAAACAAATGGGAGCCTAAGTGCCAGGAAACTCTCTGGAGGTAGAACCACATGACAGCCAAGGCTAAACTGCAACTTTCGTTCTCGGTCTAGAACTGAGGGTGGTAGACATGATGCCTGCAGGAAAGGATTTGTCAAGACTCGAACAAAAATCAGAATATAAGAACCTTGGATGCCATATCAGACTGGAAGCACGTACAAAACAAAGAAGAATTAAGAAAAAGAAGACTATCAAGCTACGGAAGCTCTATAATTGCCTGCATAAATTGAGTATATTTACAGGCATGTAAATATAAAGTTCAATGAAACAATTACATAAGTGACACATACCTCAAATTGTACAACTGGACATGTCGCTAATGCCACTGGAAACGAAGGGGTAACCTGCATGCAGAATCGCAATATTAGGCATTTGACAGTTGAGTTACAAAATACTTCATTATCTTGAATGAAGTGTGAAGTCTAATGAAATTTGGCAACTCATCAGCAAAACACCAAAAAGAAAACAAAAGAGTTAATTACGTAAAATCTGTGCTATTGGATTTTGCAACTAAAGATCAACCAAGACCATACATGTCAAATTGACAATACAAGCACGTTTTTAATCACTTCCACTTTAACTCTAGGACTTAACAGCATATTCAACTTCTGCAGGGGTCATACTATCTCTATTTCTACTCAATCTAACCTTAAGATTGAATAACCATGGGTACGAATAGTCTCTCAGCCATTTCCAATTATATACTCTACCGCATGAATAAGAAGGTTATAATTTTCATTCCAAAATATCAGTTATTTTCAACTGCCTTTGGTAAGCTGTTACACTATAGAAAACTCAGTCAAAACTCCCAGAATCTTTTCTTCACTACATCCAACAAAGCTAAAAAGATGCACCAGGATCAAATATTCCAACAAATTTAATATATGGTGTGTCTCATCCTGTAACATAAATCCTGATAAGGACTAATAAACACACAGCCCAAACAACTAATTAATAGCCTAATTTAGTATGTTCAACAGAAAGGAAAAATGAAGCAGAACATAAGCAGGATTATGTACCAGAAAAATCCTTTGTAACTGTGATATAGTGCCAGCAAATTTAATCTTTGGAGAATCTTTCTTTTTTTTGGAGATCTTGCAGTATGGGCAATTCATATATAAGGGTAAGTGTCTATTCAACATGGAAAAAGCAATTCCGCCATCGTCAAGGCTGACAGAATGAAGATCCACTTCAGGGTCTTTCACAGAGTGGAGACATTTTGGTCCATTAATGATCACCTGATTACCTCCCTTCCCTGAGCTGGAGCTCTGTACCAACCCTTCAAAAGACAGATCACTGTTTACCACCCACTCTTTTGATTTATCCAAATTTCTCAGCCCAGAATCAGCACCAGATACAGTCATACTCCTTGAGCTTCTACGGATTTTATTATGATTACCATTTCTACCCAAATTAGAATGACCTCCCAGATTATGGTCCACTGATTTCTCTGAAGGATTTGAGGATTCTTCAGGTGAGCTATACGGTGATCCTAGTTCCCTCATGTGATCTAGACTTAATAAAAACCGGTGACCATGTGGACACTCATGCTCAAAACCAACAAATATAGTTGCTTGCTTCAAAGAAGGGTTCTTTTTTACTTTTTCAACAACATCAATATTCATAGGAACAACATTACTTCCTACATGCAAAAATGGGTCACCAACTAAGCCGTCATTACAAGCAGTTCCTTCTAAGGGTTTTGGAACTGCAGAAAGATGATCACGATTCTGGGATTCTTGCTCAAAATCTGCATCAACCTTTTCAGCACTTCGATCCCTTACCTTAATTTGCTTCACACATGTCTCCGAACCTGGTACGGGCTGCTTCTTCCGCTGGAGAGGAGGGAACCCTGAATCTGTAGTTGATCCAGCAACAACCTCAGAAAATGGTTTCCGCATTGTAAAATTTGGAAGACCCTTACCAAAACTAAGGTTTTTCCCATCAATTTTGCTGCTTTCTGATGGTTTTCCCTGATTTTCAACTCCAGGTAAATCCCCCACATATAATCGTATGGCACTAGTTTTCTTCCTGTCCATGTCAGCATTAACTTCACTGTGGACAGTGTTGCCCATCCTACTGACAGATTCTTCTGGCACAGTTCTAGCATGTATGGCTATTGGGTCTGATGGTTTCTCCAAATATATTGTCCATCTCAACAAGTACTTGTGCACGTTAGAGAACCCACTTTGAAGTAAGCCCTTGGAAGGGTCATAATACCTTGCTCCCCCAACACGAATCAATCTCCATGAGGATGATTGCACAGGTCCTGTATCAATAAATTCAGGTAAACGAACAGCAGGAAGGATCTTGTCACAGTCTTGGAAGCAATTGGATGTAACATTTGCTGATTCCAAATCAAAAGGATCAGATCTCAGCTGTCGTGAACGACCACAGGCACAAGCATGAAGAAAAAAATATCCACTTGAATGTGTCTTCACTGATCCCAGAACTGTCTGACCATTGCCAACATCATGTCTCTGGTGCATACATGGTTTTCCTGTCAGACTAACTTCATCACACAGTTGCCTCCCAGATTTCCAAATGAATGTGCACTCGTCCTGCAGCCTTCTTGCAAACAGCTGGACAGCTGGTCCCCTAACCATTGAGTGGAAAGCATGTAAAGCTCTTTCTAAGTGGGCCTCATGAAGGGAAGTGGGGTAACAAGCAGGCAAATCTTTCAAATAAACATCCTTAGCAGTTGGAAGGGCCTTTTCACACCATGAAGTGGAAAACTTAGTGTTTAGTCCTTTGCCACTTTCCAACACAGACACTGCACTCTCCAGAGCATCCATGCCTCTTGCAACCCCTTCAACATGAGCTGCATCTATGTTCAGTTGACGAGATTTTCTTTTATCAATCTCATTTTCATCTAGAGAAAACCCTTTTGCAGCAATAACTCCCTGAAGAATAAATTGACAAGAAGATAACCATGTTTCCATACTTGGAAGCTCAGGACTTGGAAATGTTTTCCCTGATGCAGCAGAAGCTGCAGCGGCGGCAGCTGCAGCAACAGCAATCTTACCAACACCAGCAGCCGAACCACTGTTGGCATTGGTGACTAATCCTCCTCTACCTCTCAGAATATCAGACTGCCTGTATATGAACTCCTTTATGGAGGAAATATCTTCCTTGTTTGCACTTTGATTTAGACTTTCAAGCAAAAGGGAATCTGGGGTTGCTTTTGCATTCAGAACATCTTCTACAAGGTTCATGGCGAATTCCAAAGATTCACCTTTTTTATTTGTAAGCCTATCAAGCAGCACAACAGTCCTTGATGCATCAAGAGAAAACAAAGGTGCAGAGCTTGGAACACTGCTACTTCTAGAACCAGCTTGACCGCTTTCAGAGCCCGAGAGTGTTCGGCACTTCTTAATGAGATAGCGAATCTGTGCCTCAAGAGATGATTGTAGTTTTTTTTTGACACCACCATCAGATTTACTTACGGGGCGTGCTAGTACTACAACTGAACCAGAACCCTTAGCTGGTAAGTTAGGCCTAGCTAAACTACTCGAACTAGAAGATTGATTCAGTAAGGAGCCATCTGCCAACTCCTCCACATTAGAACTAGAGTTTGGTGCATCCAAAAAATCATCAATAAAGACAAAGAGTATAACTGGGGTGCAATTTCCTGGAAACAGTGAAGCATATGAGCCTAATCCTGACATAAGAGAAAGGGCTGAATTATTTCGACTCATGATACCACCACTTTTAGCGGGAGAAGTACTAGCTGAGAAACTTCGCCTAGACGATGAAGAGGAAGAATGGGGCCTAGCTTGAACCGGTGGAGTGGTAAGAGATTTCATATAAGGTGCCAATGCATGTTTGGCAGCTTGCAACACTCTAAACTTTTTCAACATACGAGTATCAAAGCGTGACCCCTCCTGAATGTATATGATGACATGGCAGACCTGCATTACTAATCAAGTCATTCATTAGAAATATCAAGTTCACATTAAGTTGAACCAAGACAAATAGGTTGGATCCCATCCTGAAGGGTAGTCAATTTAACATGTACTACCATATCTTGCTAAACCAAAAGCAC
This sequence comes from Erythroxylum echinodendron, assembly GCA_027575705.1. NCBI lineage: Eukaryota > Viridiplantae > Streptophyta > Magnoliopsida > Malpighiales > Erythroxylaceae > Erythroxylum > Erythroxylum echinodendron. Next base: position 4,007,705 of record JANZXR010000171.1, on the reverse strand, counting down.
CTATTTCAACAGTTCCTTCCAAATGATAAACTACGAATCAGTTGCTTGCTTGATGCATGTGCTAATTTCCTGAATCATCCAGAAAATGAACCTACCATACGCAACAAGAACCTACCATACGCAACAAGTTCATTCAAAACTAATGAAAGCCTTATTTCAAGTGAAACCAGTTAAAATTAAACATACCCACGAACCAAAGATCCTACCAACATCTACTACCGAAGAAGATTTAAAGAGCTCTTCTAAGTATAGAATAGGTAAAGTAAAGTAAATTAACCAAAAAGGGAACAGAACTCACAGAGAACATGAAAAGCAGGCCTTGCAGATCTTCAAACTCCCGTTGCTCGAAAGCAGTATCAAAACCTGAACTTGAGCCCTGGACCCCGTGATTGAGAAGGCTCCAAGTGGAACAAAACCTCAAGAACAAAATCCCTTTGTCTTCTTCATGGAAATAACTGATCTTTCTCCACCTGAACAAATCTGCAAGTTGCTCATTGTCGTCAAGAGAATGAAGTGTCTTATCGAGATTTCCAGACCCAAAAGCGTTGGAGTCGAGAAGGCGATTGATGAGTTGGGAAGAGTAGTCGTCGGGGCTATGAGAAATGAACCCAACGACCACAACTCCGTCTAAAGAGCTACGAGATTGCAATTGGGTCTGAGGATCAAACGATGAAGAAGAAGAAGAAGAAGAAGTGAGGATGTGAATAGAAGGTGGTTGTTGTTGTTGTTGTTGTTGTTGTTGGGGTTGTGGTGGCGGTGGTGGGCGATTGAGAACTCGCATGGGTGGTGGATTGTAAGTGGGTAAGTCCATCGGGAAAAAAGAATGAGGTCAAGATGCTTCCCCCATTTTCATATGCTGTTTCTGCTTCTGTTTGTTTTTTCAAAGTTAAAATGTTAATAGATGGATTCATGTGCTCGTTCTTTAAACTACAAGCCATCTTAGTTTCTGTAATCAAGATTCAGGAAGCCTGTCTTTTACAATAAATATGTATTTATATATACATAAGCATTTTCAATTTTCATAATTTTTATTATTATTTAAAATAAAAAATTATCAATCATGATTTATATAATTTTTTATAAAAATAAAAAAATCAATTAAATTCTTTTTTGATATCTTTAATGTGACTTTCTTTATAAATTAATTAAAGAAAAGGTATCTTAAATCCTTATTTAGTAAAAATTTATTTATTTTATTTTATTTTATTTTCTCAACTTACAAATAGTTTTTATTAATTTTTGCTTAATTATATTTTTTTAATTTTTTATTTTTTATTTTTTAAATAGAAAGTAAAATCATAAAAGAAAATCAAAAGGTATACAAGAAAATCAGAGATGCAACTACATTATCTCGTCTTTCCACCAAGCAAAAGCTGTAGCAATGGCAGCTACTGCGGCTCACGGTATCGTCACCGCTTCTCCGACATCTCATCAGTATTTCTTCTCACAGAACGCCGTTTGCTGTCTCCCTCCGTCTCTCCACTTGGCGTTTCGTGACATGTCCCTCAAGTTCCCTCGCCAATCCCTCTCTCGTTCTCTCGCTGCTACTTCCCCCGAGAAGCCTCTCCCTGTCGTCGCTGTTACCAAGCATGCCGTCTCATTCCTCGAGGACAATCGCAGTGTTGAAGGCGTTGTCACTTTGACCCAAGAAGATGATGGTCTGTTCCCCTTTCCTGAAAAGATTAAAATTTTCTCTTAATTTTAACTCCTTTTTCTCCATTTTTTGGTGATTATGGGTATTGTTGAGTTTTTTTGTGTAAATTCTTGGTTTTGGTACATTGGTTAACTCTTTTTCAACTGGGTAACTGGGAAATAATTTACACATGCTTTTTGGTGAAGATGGATATCGTTTTAAAATTTTTGAGCTTCATCGGATTTTGGCTGATTTGAGGACTTAAAAATTATGGTAATGGGGGCGACCTGGGAAACGTAGTTTCCTTAATTATATTTGAACTTCTTATCTGTTTTCTCAACCAATTAATGTGCTATTGTGTGATGTATCTTAAAACAGGGGCGGCTGAAGCAACAATTGTAGATAACCAGGTAACTCACTTGACCTAAATCCTTTTCTTTCCTTTTCTCTTCTTTCCTTCTTGTATCTGTTCCATTTTTCCTTTCTTAGGGTGTGAAATACGGGTTTGATTGTACATGAACTACTCTTTCTGGTTGGTGAGTTATGTAATTTCATGGCTCAATTTTCATGTTCCTGATCTTACATTGGTCTTGTTTGTAATGAAATTAACTGTATTTTGATCTTTACTAAAACTGTGCAGATACCAGGTCCTAATGCTGTGATTGAAAGAGCACTTATGGTCGATGACTTTGCAGATGACCTTGGACTTGGTAATTCTATTGTTATTCCCGATTACGCAACGACGTAGTTCATACTGTTGAAACAATTAAGTTGTCTACAGTTCCAAGATTAGTTTGCTGTTTTCATATGCATATTCAGAAAGTTGCTTTTAGCAGTTGTATAGTTTCTTTTTTTGATAAAACTAAGAAATTTTAGGGGAATTTTTAATTTTTATAATTATCAAAAAAATTTACCTTTTAGTTTTTTAAAAAATTTCTTTTGTTAAATTTCAGCTAAAAACGAAATACTTGTGACATAAACATCACTCTTGTACTAATCAATATTGCTTATATGACAATTCTACTCAACTCATAAACTTAAATCGAACTAATTAAATTTGACTTAAATTAATAATTTATTCTAATTGTCTTAAATTATTAATTGAAATCAAATTCAACTAATTTTAGTAGGGTTTAAAAGTTGAGTTGGCTTATCTTATTAGTCATATTTAATTAGTCCATGTTTAATATTCGTATTACATGTATTTTATCATTATTTTTAAACCAAAGCCTAAAAGAAGGATTTAACAAAAACCGAAAATTAGAAATAGTCGAAAATTTTAATGATTAAATTTTTTTTAAGTTTCTTAAACCACGAGGAAGATTTATGCCTATTAACTTTTATTTTTCTTACACTCCAAACATAGGTTTGTCTTCATGTAGGAGTAAGGGATATAAGACAGGATAGTTTCAAAATGAGCTTGCTATTCTTGAAAAAAATATAATAAAAAAATTACCTGGCAAAATAGCACTTTCACTGAGATGTCCTAGGCTGATTCTACAAAGTGAAGAAATAGTGCTCATATCAGCAGAAAAGTTTTCTTGTAATTCCCATTGCATTATTTTGAAAGTTGTTTATATTAATTGTACAGCTTATTGGTCTTCATGCATTGTTGTCACTGAAGAATGTTGAACGTTGAAGGATTTTCTTTGGAGTACAACAGATATTTGATACCATAATTAAGTGAAATCAAGGCCATTACGAGGTTGTTTGATGAACTAAAGACGTGCATTTTGGACTAAAAGTACAGACTTATGATTTATTCCTGTTAGAGTTTTGTCTTGTACGATAATTGCAGTCTAATCACTGTTATAGCCATTTGATTGTTTATATTTTACACCCCTTGTTTGATTTCATAATTGAAGGTGGACATGAACTTAGTTCGATCATGGGAATTGCAGGAGGAAAATTAGCATGTGTTATGTGTGATAAAATGGAAATTAAACAAGCTACTCTTATCTCTGACTTTTTTACCCTATGGCTTGATGGATTCTTAATCTGATTGTTTCTCATCCATATCCTGTAATTTAAAGCATGCTGATAATTGTTGCTAGCTCCATGTTTATGTATGTCTTATATGTGAATGTGTATGCATGTTCGGAGGGATAATGTGTATGCATGTTCGGAGGGAATATTTAAAATGTCGTGTATAGTTGTAAATTCTACGAGTTCATTATTAATAACATATTCATTGTTTTAATGACAGTTGCTGCAGTTCCCAAAAAACGCACTTCTAAATCTAAAAAGCGTATTCGTAAAAACATCTGGAAAAGGAAGGCATATTGGAATGCATTGAAAGCTTATTCATTAGCCAAATCTATTTCTACTGGTAAATCTAAAAGTTTTTGGAGCAACAGTGGAAAAGTGGAGTAGATTCATTATCTTGGGTCAAACCAGAGAATCTTGCTCGATCCATATGAACTAAGCTGCTGGCTGTTGATGGTGCTTTGGTTCTATATGAGGATACAGGGATGGCATGTTCTTATATATGTTTAGAGAGGTTCATATGTTTGTATTGGTCAATCCTATGTCAGTTAAATTTCCTTCGAACAGGTTTAGATTTTCGTTTAGCTTTCAAACAAAGATAATTCTTGGAGTAAAGCATTTTGAACCAAATCAATGGAAATGTTTTGTTACTTTGAATGTGATTTGATTTTATCTGTAATTAAAGTTTTGATCGTAGTTATTATTACCTTTTGCAGAAATACTTGCTACTTGTTTCATTTAATATGTCAACTTTTTCTGACGAGTGAGCATATGCAGATGATCATTTAGTGAAGTTAAAATGATTCTAATTCTTTGCAACGAGCAGAGCTTATTGCGAAAGATTTATGTAAGATTTTGGACAGGAAAGTTGCGTCAATCTTCAAAAATATCTGCTATCATTCTTCATCGTATTCTTATGAACAATATAAATTATGTATAGGATATTGCCTATAGGTACTGGATTCTTTTGAGCTGGTAACGGCATGCTTGAAAAGTATGGTACATATATTGTCTTGTGCCGGTGCATGAACTTGCCTTTCATTGTCAATGTGTGGCTCTACATGTGCATCACCTGATGTTTAGCCCAACTGCGTAGAATGTCAATTTATGAAGATAGTGGCTCTGCGTTAAAATAAGTTACAGAAGTGCATGTTGGTTGGAACACCCCTGATGTTAATAAATATTAGGAGAAAGAAAACAATTGGATCATGTGCTCATTCCCAATTTACAGAAGTTCGTTTAGGTGAGTGCATTCATTGTATTAACCAAAATTACCCTCTACAGAAGCCAGAAATGAAGATTGATGAAACCCCAAGGAATAATGACGAATTTTCGCAACTGAATTGACTTTGGTAAACTACTGCCATGTAACTTTTGATTTGTCGAAGTTAGCTCGAGTATTTCAAAATGCAGAAAGGGATATGTTCCATTTTCCTTGCGTCTTGCTCCTCTCTGGATTGCAGGAGTCGTAGAAATGTATACTGATTAGCATATTTGTGTGTGCGAGGCACTTGCTATCTTTAGTGTAAGTGTTCGAAACAGGAGTTTTTTTGAGTTTTCTCGACTTCATGATCATCAAATGGGAGCTAAGAGAGATGCTTATGGAAAAAGATTGCATATAGAAAATGGGATAATGGAAGCTGCATATGGCTTTGTTTATTGGTGACAACGAGCTGGGCTGAGGCCTAGTCTCGTAAGACTCGAACCTAATTTAGCTTGTTAATTTTGAGTAAACCAGTATAATTTCTTATAATTAGTTCAATTTAAAAAATTTTAAACTTAATCAAAATCAAATATTTAAATTTTATGTTGAAGCACTAAGTTCGAACTTTTTTTATCACCTTTAATTCATGTCTATTCTATTTTTCTACCATCGATAATAATTTTAACTAAGCTTTTAGTGTAATCATTAAGGGATATTGACTTTCTTATCTAAACGAGCCCATTAGATAAAAAATGGTGGCATTTTTCTTAAACTTCTTGAGTTGTTAATATTATGCGTTATTGTCTACAGGGTTGTGATTGGATTTTTCCGTCCAACGTTAGAAAGGCCAGAGGTTTCTATAAAACTAGAACCTAATGAAATCTTAGGTTTCAAAGCCTTCTTTACCATTAAGTTTCAGGGCTATGTTGGAGTTTATTTAAGCATAGTGGAAGACCTTTAAAGTACCTTTTTATTTTATTTTATTTTTGGGGCAAATAAGAAGGGCTTAGTAACAGTCAACTTAAAGAACACACAAGCGAGGTACAGAAATTTCAAAAATATCTTCATTGGAAAATGAGACGATGCTTCTTGGTGGCTGTGAAGCTGCTCATAACGGCCTTGTAAGGAAAGACTATAATTCGCCAACCAGCCTGCACAACTATTGCCTTCGTGATACACATATTGTACGCGAATGACGATATCCTTACTCATCAGCTCTTAGATGGTCTGAAGGAGTCCCCTGGTGTAGTGTGAGCCCACTACAGATTGTGTGATGAGGATGAATGCTGCACTCGAGACTAATTCTAGAATAGCTTGGCGGATCTCCGAGAGCTTTGCCAAGCACACTCTATCAAGTACTGCCCAAAGCTTAGCCACTATAGCAATAGAAACTTCTATCTTGCGTGTGAATCCTCCCTGTTGCTGCCCCAAGGAACCACGGATCAAGCCACCACAAGCTGAAGCTCCCAGTGACCTCTTCACCGCTCTATCCATGTTGATTTTGACCCAATCCGTTGGAGGAGGTTGTCATCTGATCCACAACCAATGTTTTCGTGGTGTGTGAAGATTGTGTTCCACCTTTAAAGTACTTCTGTTTGTTAAATTGTCAAAGACAGAATGACATATTGACTTTGCTGCAGCCATCACAATAAACATTAATCTATGATGCTCGAGCGAAACATGGCACTAAATAAAATTGCACCGTTATTTGACATTTTAATCGTTAGAGTTTTATATGTTTAGTTTTTAAATTTCACTTTCATGACATTATCATGGTCATTCGATTTTCTAGGTAAATAAAATGCTAAATAAAATTGGAGTCGTTATGTAGGAATTTCGATACCTACATATTTCAGTTAACACGAAAATATCTCTAGAAAATATTTCAAGGAACCTTAAGTCTTTTTATATGAAAACATTCACTATTGTTTTATGCTCTTTAAATCATTTCCTGTGGGAACCAAATCGTCCACATATACCAAAACATGCGAGCACATGTCATTTCTAATGTAAACAAATAAGGAATATTCTGAATGTGATTGAGCGATCCATATTATTTAAGTGCAGGCACTAGTTTGGAAAACCAACATCTTGGTACTTGTCTTAATCCATATAAGGAATTCCTTAATTTGTATACCTTGTTTCTAGGTACTAAAAAACTGGCGGAGGGCTATTTCATATAAACCCCCTCGTTCTAAGTCTCCATGCAAAATCCGTTGTGCACATCCATTTGTTGAAGTTCTCACTTTTGAATAGTTAAATTGCCAGAAGTGTTTGGATTAAAGATTTGGATTCCGTACCGTACCGGCTAGTACTAGCCAGAATGTATCGTACCGATTAAAAAATAGTACAAAATTATGTTTTAAAATATTAATCAATATTGGCCGATTTTGCTTAGTACTGGCCAGTATTTAAAATACCGATTGAATATTGGTTAATATCGTGAATTTTAAAAAATAGAATAACTTTTTAGCAAAATTTTTTAAAATTCTCAAAAGTTTTTCCTTATCACGTCCCCCCTCTTTTTCAAACATTTTTTTAATTAACTATTTATTTCAATTTTTATTGTGATTTTTAATTTTTAATTTTTAATTTTTAAAATAAAATAAATATTTTTATTACTCATGATAATTATACATTAAATAAAAATTTAAAATAAATTATTTTTAATTTATTTTATTTTAATCTTTTATATAATATTATTTATTTTTAAAATAAATAATTTAAATTTTATTACTTCTAAACAAATATTTATTTTTAAATATATTTTAATTATTAAATCAAGTCTTATTTAAATTTTATATATTTTAAAAATATAATAATTAATCTTAAAAATTTAAATTAAATCAAGTTGTTTAAAATTTTAGTAATAATTAATTTTAATCAATTAAATATGTAATATTAAATTAAAATTGTTTAAATTCTTATTAATAATTAATATATTAAATAATTAAATAATATATTTAATTAATAGTGAATTAAATAATATATGTTTTTATTTCAGGTTTTACTTTTAATTGGTTGTTTTCTCATCACGAACTCTTGTTTTAAATTGTAATAATTAGAAAGTTAAGGATCTTTATTGTTCTTTTTATTTGATGTTTTAATGTAATTATTATTTATTATATGATAAAATTGTAATATTTCAAATACTTTGTATTGTTCTTAATGTTATACTTGTGTGATGATAATCGTCTTTTTTTATATTAATTGTGGTTATTATTTATATGTGAAATATCTGAAAATTATTGTTATTTCATAGTAATTATGGTTATTATTTATTATTATGATTTTTGGAAACATAGTTGATGTAAACTTGTAGATTACACAGTACAACTTTATAATACAACAATGAACTAGTTTGCAATTTTTAAAAAAATTTAGGGACTGTTTTATAAATTTAAAAAATTAACTGAAACGGTATCCGGTATTAACCAATATTGGTATAATACTGTAACAAAATCTAATCTTGTACTAAGTCTTATACGGTATTCGCAACATTGGTTTGGATAGTCACTATTTTAGCAATCAGAGCAAAAGTTTCATTGTAATCCACTTCTTTAACTGAGCGATTTCCCAATATGACCGATCGAGCCTTATGTTAGTCTATGGTCCCATATGAGTTGTACTTAATCTTGTATGCCCGCTTACACCCTATTGCTTTCTTCCTTGGTGGCAACGTCTCTAATGTTCAAGTTTCATTATTCTGTAGAGTTGTGATTTCTTTTCTCATTACTTCTCTCCATGTTGGATCTTTTATCGCTTTTAAGTAACTTGTGGGCTCAATCCCTATTGTTACTATTGCTAAGAAAGCTCAATGTTTGTCAAAAAATTATTGAGTGTCACATAGTCAACTACAAGATAAGAAGTACCTGAGGTTTTTGATGCTGCGTTGTCAAGTACGGAGGGTTCTTTTGTGCAATGTGTGATATGTATCACATGGTCTTTGACTTGCTCTTTCAGTTGCTTATGACATTGTCTTCTTCCAAGTTCTTCTTGTTGCACCATTTGCTTGTTGGTATGTTCATTTGTCCTTGCCTCAGTTTCTCCACTATTTTTCTTAATTTGTTTAATGTTCTTGTTATGATAGGAGGAACTTATAACTACTTTATCATTCTTCTTCTCTCTACTATCTGTAGTATGTTCTCTTTGGTTTATTCAATTCCTTAACTTCCACACAACTTGGCTCACCTTGCCCCGTGTTACACCCCCTCACTTCTATGTTGGGTGGATCATCACGTTCCCGTTCAAAAATTTTGCACTCTCTCACCATCATTACCTTTATTTTAAAAAAGTAATCACACATCTATTTCCCTATTTTATCTCATATCAGTTTCTTTGATGGGAAAATTCATCTCGTAGAATACCACATCATAAGAATCAAAATACTCTTCTTGCTCAATATTATACACACATGATTCATTCATTTTACACGAATATCGAAACACTTTTATTGAATTATATTGCAGAAATTTTCCAAACATTTCATTCAAGCTCTTCCACCAAGCAATCCAGTGAGTGTCTTATTTATCAAATATCTAACAGTCAACACATATTTCCCCTCATAACTTTATAGGTAAATTTGTTTCAAATCTTAGAGCTCTTGCAACATTCAAAATGCGCATATGTTTTCTCTGAACTCTCCAGTTTTGTTGTGGGATTGCTACTAACAAAGTTTGATGGATGCTTCAATTTTTGAGAAAATATTTTTTTCAAATAATTAAATTTAGTTTCATTGTCTCTTCGAACTATCTTCACCTGTTTTTCAAATTGTCTCGCTACCATCGCACAAAAATTTCTAATAATTTAAGACACTTTTTTTTTTCAATAAGCAAGTAAACCATACAAAACGTGTGAAATCATCAATGATGTTCAAAGATAAACTCCACCACAAAGTGGGTATTTTATAGGCTCCCCATAAATCAATTCAAAAATATTACTTGCATTACTATTGTTTTCTACAAAGACTTCCATAGTTTGTTTTGCTTTAAAATAGACATTACAACTATTTCTACTTTTCTCTTTACTTTTATTACTACTAAATGTAGGAACAAAATTCATGATCTAGTTTGAAGGATGACCTAACCTTAGGTGTCATAATTCAATAGCATCCATTGATAGGTATAAGACTTAGTATATTTTCTAGATATTTAAGTGTGTTTTCTCAGATAACAATTATATGTTTAGGACTTAAAATTATGTTTTTTAGTGTTTTGTGTGTTTTAATTATTTGATTGTTATTAAATATAAGAGTTGATCTTAATTGTATATTTCAAGGATTTTTTGATGTGTTTGGTAATGAGTGGAGATAGAAAAAAAAGAATAAAAGAGCTGGAGAAATGAGTTTGGCAAACCATCCACGATTATGCACAAGGAAGCAGCAAGTTAGAGAGCCTCTTGTAAGATCATGCATTCCGTACATGATCGTGATAGATAGATGGATAAAATTCATGCACATAGAGGAAATTTCAACAAGTTTCAGCCTTTTCAACTCGTGAGATTTTTGTATTCTTGATATTTTAGGGCTATTTTTGAAATCAAAACAAGTGGAAAGCCCTAGAAAGGACCCTAGAAGGCTCAGAAGTATAAAAAGAAAAGGGAAAACACAAAAAAGAGGCAACATATCATAAAAAAAGGAGATATAAAGTGGGACATCAAGATCAACTCCAATTTTCTAGAATTTCCATATCAAAGCTTCAAATTGTTTTCTTTCTTATCTATTCTTATATTTCATTGTCTTGGATGTTAATTCTTATTATTTGTATGTTGAACATGGTTAAGGATTTCTAAATCTATATTAGGTTTTATTCTTAAATTGTTTTGTATAACTATTTCCTTGTTGCATTCAATATATTAATACTTTGTGGTACTTATCGTGCTTATACTTAATAAAAAATTGAGAGATTGAATCAAGGTATTTGTTTTAAGTTACACAATGAGAGTTGGTACCTTAGTAGACCTATAAATATCACCTTAATAAGCAATTGAATAAAGATCTTAATTGTGAGTTAATTATACTTAGAATTGCTTTAAATCTAATTGAGTAGTTAGGAGCAATTTTGAGAATCGAGAGATTTCAATTCAACTGTTATCTATTTCAATTCGGATTATTTATCTATTTCAATTGGGATTATTTAGTTAGATCTCGAGAGAAGGTAATCAAAACCTTAGGACATCTATGATCAAGCATAATTGAATCAACAAGGCAAAAGAAAAACAAAACAAGGATAGAATAATCCTTAAGTTTCCATTATTGATTAACTTCACTCCTATAGTTATCTTTACTGATTCAGTTATTAAGTTTTATTAGTTTATTTTAATTTTAGTTAATTTATTTTAAATTAATTCAATCTTTTATTTCCTTAGACAAAGTCCATTCAAATTGTTAGGTCACTAATCCAATTCTCGTTGGAACGATATCTTGTGCACTATAATATATGATCAGTATACTTAGGATATTGCATACATTAAAACTAAGCAAATAAGTTTTTGGCATTGTTATTAAGGATTGAATTTAGCATCTCATTCAATTTGAATTATTTTGATTTAAGGACTATAATACTTTTCTTATGTGATTACAGGTGCATGAACACAAGAATTATAAGAAGTAACTGAGCAACTTTCAGGCCTTGTCTTCCAACCCCATGAGGCACTACGATATGGATGTGAGTTTCTTTAAAACATATAATATTAGGTGGCAGAGTCATCCAAATTATTCTTGGATTAACAATGCAAGAAATAACATGAGATCATAAGGTCCACCAAATTTTCAGAAAGACAGGCTTGGATCCTAGGAGTCCAAGTTAGACAACTTAATGGATATGCTAAACTCCAAGTTTGATAGCCAAGAGAAAAGTCAAAAGAGGGTGGAAGCCAAATTTGATCAAATAATGAAGAACGACTCATCTTCTCTTCATAACTTAGAGGTTTAAGTTGGGCAACTTTCAAATGCATTATTAATAAGGAATGTCGGGAGTCTTCTAAGTAACATGGACATATAACCAATATCCATGTTGAGTTCTGATATTTGTGAGGGTAACGATTACAATCATCAATGTTGGGCACCAGATTATATGTGGAAGCATTCATATTACATACAAAATTGGCCTCAAATTACACCATATGAGTATGTTGAAAATTCAGAATGGAGCGACTCTTTCGTTGATGCATGGAACTGTAACGCTTCAACTAGATTTTTAGTGGAAGACCTTGCTGAAGAGCAAACAAGGCCAACGTCATGAATAAAGTTACAATTCAAGAAGAGAAGGAAGCCCCTATCTAAGAAGAAGAAGTAGAAGAGTGGACAAAGGTGATTGAGGAAGAAAAAGAGTAGATAGCCTTTTAACAAGACAAATTGTTTAAGTCAATTAAAAATTCAGGCAGTTTAATTATTCCCTATTTTATTGACAATTTGTTACCGAAAAGGGAATTAATGGAGTCACTTAGATTTCTTAATTTGATAAAATTTGTCCTTATATTATCTTACAATATGTGGGTTATTCATTAAGCTACTAAACTACTATGTGGAGAAAGGGCAGAAGCAAGTCATTAATTATAGAACTAGGTTGATGGTAAATGGGAAGGGTAAGTTAAGCTAATGACATTAAACAAGCGTTACTTCGGAGGCATCTTAATAATTAAGATATGTTTCATTTTTATTTTCATTTTATTTTGTTAAAGCTTTGTTATTTTTTATACTTTATGTTTATTTTATAGAGAGTTGAATTAATGGATGTTTATAACATGAAGTGTGTCCAAGTTTCTTCTCCAAGGCCATCACCATCACGTACAATACCCATAAGCATTCTTGCCCTTGTTTTTATTCTTTTTATTTTTATTTGTTATATTTGTTATGTGTGTTCTTTTTAGTTAAATTTTCATGTGGTTTTTAAATTGAGGATAATTCAAGTGTGGGACATATATGCACTTACATATCATTTGTGTGTGTGAATTTTGCATTTGCATTGTGTTAGTTTATTTGCATTGTGTTAGTTTAGAGCTATAACTCATTTTCTATAATTTGCATCATAATACAGGAAGCATTTAAAAATACAATCACTTTTTAAGTCATTCCAGAAGTACATTCTGAATGCAAGAATATCATGTAATCATTTCAGAACATAACACTCATTTATCACAATTTTTCATATTACCATCAAATTTATAAGCATTTCTCAATATCAACATAACATAGCTCAACATTCATTTACAATCAATATCATGAACACATTTAAAGATACAAATGCAAATGCAAATAAGACTCATTCCATTTTAACTTTGTTATGACCGAGGGCCTATTTCATTATCCCATATCCGTTTTATATACTGGGCTCTTTTCAGTACTGTCTCGTATTTGTTTTAGATATCAGGCTCATTAATCATTGAGTCTGAGGCTCTGATACACATAACTGAGATTAAAGCTCCTTTCACATTGGCTACTCTGGTCGCAACTCCTTTATGTGAACATGCATCATGTAATGGAGTATAATAGTTCACGTAATATATCATCAATCACTTCCAGTCAATGAGCACATTCAATTTTCACAGTTCATCAGATCTAAGTCCTGCATTCAACAAATAGTTGAGCATTCAATTTCCTTATTCACATTCAAATTACAAACACTCCCAATATAGTCCCAAATATCAAACTCTTCAGACAATCAATTGTCCAAAATTAGTAATATCACAATTATATCAATATCAATTCATTATAGAGGAATTAAGTTTAATAAACACAATTTGAATAGAATACATTACCAATCGAAATCTCACATCTAGGTTACCCACTATACATACAATTCTAACAGAAGCATAAATATTTGAGTTTACACAACTAGTTAACTCACAGTATACACCAGTTAACTATTGTCTCAATGTGCCGGCAATGTATGGATGGTGTCAGTTGATGTGTGCATCTAAATCAAATAATACACACATGTACACATTACTAATTGATCAATCAAATGAATGCTCAAAGTTACTTATGTATATGTATCATGTTTAATACATGCTCAATTGATTATTCCAGGTATGAAATCTTATTCACAAATCATCCTTATACATTCATCATAGTTTGTGTCTCATTTAGTTTGCAATTAGGTTTATGCCTTAATAAACTTGATCACTTTCAATTCATCACTCACACATTTATCACTCTTTTTCTTAGGATTATACACTCTCACAATTTCCTAGTTCTCATTCAATCATTCCCAATTCATCACTTACATACTTTGAATCACATTACATTCATGAGAACATCTTTATATCATTATCAACTCATATTTTACACTTATCCTTGAACATTTTCATGATAAAAAACCCTCTTATAACACACACACAATTGTTATTTTAAATCTGGAATTTCAGCAAGCTAAATCTATACATTCACCAAACTTTTTCCAAAAATATAGATTCGTACATTTACTCAATTCTCATTCATAATTATCCCATGTTTTTCAATGATCATTCATACATACCTTATACACATTTCTCATATTATTAAGATCGTTTTTTCATTAAAATAACTCATTTATTCCTTAAACAAATAAAAATTTCCATATTTGAACTCAACCTCATTAAAACAATCCATTCTTTAGGTTATGACTTTAAGTAACTATATAAACTTATCAAGATATCTTCTAGACAAACTGTTTCACAGAAGCATTAATAAGACATCAATAATCATTTTTCATGTTTTATACTTTGATTAATTCGAGCTCTAAAGCCCTCAAAAATTAGGAAATAATACAAGGTTTTTGCATAGGGGTCGGTCACAGGAAGTATTAGGAAAACAAGCATAACTCAAGCTATAGTTACTATTGTATCAAGAAACTTTCAAAAAAGTCAACTAAGACCTATATCTACAACTTTTATTCTTGGGGTTTCTTCAAATTCATGCTTTAAAGATATGTAAAATAGATTGAAAGAGGAAGATGAAATTGAAACCGTAATTTTGACAGAAAGCTCTAATTTTCCATATTTAAGAACACTTCAATAACACCTATCTTTACCATGAATTCTTCATCAATTATACCTAAAGTCCTAACTTAAATCATTTAGACAACAATCCTTAAGTTACTGTTTTCGTACATGTAAAAACAGAACAGAAAAGTACCTAAGTTTATGCAGAAATTTCCAACACAATCAATCATTAACATCATATGTAATTCATCCTAATTCATCATCATCAATTCTCTATCATAACATGCTATAAACACTAATCATTTACTTACATGTTTAACTCCAATTCCATCTCAAAAGATCAAACCAATCTAGTACTTTAAGTAAGCAAAAGCATCACATATTCAAGGTAAAACTTAGATGGATTTTGGCCAGGGGTAGTAAGGTAACTTTAATTTGATCTTTTACTTAACTTTGTAAGGCTAAAACATGGATATTTGTGGAACAAGTAGGCATAACCATAAGCAAGTTTAGGGAGGTGAAAGAAAAGATTTTTGGTTATGTGAGCGAGAGAAGAAGGAACAAGAAATGAGCTAAACTAAGTTTGCTCCTACTGAATGTTACACCTAAGGTGTTAGGTGTCATCTAATGGAATGGCCACATATCTAAAAGCATGTTCAACATTTGTCATGTATAGGTACTGCCATATGTTACCATTAAAGCTAGGTCACATGTCATTTAAGTACAACAACCATTTATCCATTAATCAATGTCATTTGTCATCAACTTACTAGTCCATTTATCCCACAATGATTAATGTCAAATGTCGTTCAATTATAGGCTTAATCATTCTAATTTTCATGTACCAATTTATTTTATCACTTGGCATTTTTGCTAAACCAAATATACATTATAATCCCTCAATTTTCCAATTATATCAATTAATTTCAAATTTACTACTTGTAATCAATCATACTAAAATTCAAGGCATAAACATGTTACAATTAACGTAATGAACATTTTAAACTTTTCATATCCCGGAATAAATTAATTGAGTGCATATGCTATCTTTGTAATGCATTCTAGTTCATATTTCATATGTGTATATGCTAATGATATGCATGTGAATGAAATTCATGAATTCCAATGACAACTAATGCTCTAGCCCTCAATATGAAAATCGGGTTATTACAATGAACATTTGGTTGCATGATGTGTTCATTGTGTCAATGTGTCAATGGCATGAATAAAACGAAATTGGCTTACCTTCAAACATGGTCATTTAAATTGTAGAGACACATCAACTTGGGAAATTGTGTTTTAAGTGTCTTTGGGATGATTGTGCATGTCAATTAGGGTATGACACCTATTCTTTCATTTTATGAAATTTGTTTAGGTACACTTATAATTACATTCATTTAAATTAGTAGGCATCATTAGTAAACTTTAATGGGAGTGATTGACTTAAAAAAATAAAGTAGGCTAAAAAAAGTGTGTTAAATAAAAATTCTTATTCCACTTGCCCTTTTTAAGAAATTTAGGTTAAGAATATAGCCGGTAGCTAATTAAGAGTTGCGATATAGTTAATTAACAGGGGACATTCACGATAAAATATTTGTTTTGTGTCAAAATGCTAGAATGACACTCCAACAAAGCTAAATAAAAACTTAACCTAGTTGAGTAACTAAGGGACATTCATGATAAGATGATCATTAAAGAAAATCTAAAATATTATGCGTGTAATAAAAAATTAAACCTACTGATCTTTTAAAATAGTAAGAATTTTCATAAAAAAATACATAATGATATTTTACCTCTTTAATTGATTAATAACAATGCGTGCATCCGTAAAAGTGTCGTTGGTGCATGAATAGGGTGTCAATATTTTGGTTGATTGTATATTCAAATCAAAAAACTTGAACGTGAATGGAATAAATTAGTGTATTAAAACTTTTTGAGTGGTTGATGTTTCAAGTTAAATTAATTCCATGAGATTTGAATCCATGGAACCATTATTGTAATGTTGCATGATTGTGTATTTATGTGTTTGTGTGTTTATATGTTTGTGCGTTTTGTATGTTTTGCGATTTTAGTTTTGTTAAGGACCAAGCAAAGATTTAAATGCGAGGATATTGATAGGTATAAAACTTAATATATTTTCTGGATGTTTAAATGTATTTTAATGTATTTTCTTAGATGATAATCATGTGTTTAAGACTTAGAATACTGTTCTTATTAGTGTTTTGTGCTTTTTTAATTGTTTAATTGATATTAAAGGCAAGAGTTGGTCTTAATTATATATTTCAAGGATTGTTTGGTGTGTTTGGTGATGAGTGGAGATAGAAAAAAGGGAAGAAAAGATGAATAACAAGCTGGAGAAATAAGTCTAGCACGATCATGCATGGTCATGCATGATCATGCACAAGGAAGTACCAAGTTAGAGAGCCTTTTACACGATTATGTGAGTTGGAGAAAATTCATGCATGATCATGCACATGGAATGCAAGACTGTACATGGAGTAAATTCCAACAAATTTTAGCTTTTCTAGCTCACTAAAGTTTTGTATTCTTGACATGTTAGGACTATTTTTGAAGTAAAATAAGTGGGAAACCCTAGAAAGAATCCTAGAAGGCTCAAGAATATATAAATAAAAAAAAGAAAAACACAAAAGAGAGGTAGTACCTTATAAAAAAAAGATCAAAAATGAAAATATCAAGATAAACACCAATTTTCCAAAATTTCCAGACCAATGATTCAAGTTGCTTTCTTTCTTTTCTCTCCTTATATTTCATTGTCTTGGATGTTAATTTTGGTTAGTCTTGTGTTAAAGATGATTATAGATTTCTAAATCTATATTAGGGTTCATTCTTGAATTGTTTTGTATAACTTTTACCTTATTGAATTCAACATATTAATGCTTTAATGTACTTGTCGTGCTTATACTTGATAAGAAATTAAGAGATTGAATCTAAGTATTTGTGTTAAGTTGCACAATAAGAGTTAATACCTTAATAGACCTATAAATATTAGGTTAATAAGCAATTAAAGAGAGATATTAATTGTGAGTTAATTATGTTTAGAATTGCTTCAAATCTAATTGAATAGTTAGGAGTAACTTTGGGAATCGAGATATTTCAATTCAACTATTATCTATTTCAATTGGGATTACTTTGTTAGATCTCATGAGAAGGTAATCAAAACCTCAAGATAGTTAGCATCAAACATAACTGAATTAATAAGGCAAAAGGAAAACAAAACAAGGATAGAATAATCTCTAAGTTTCCATTATTGATTAACTTTACTCTTATTGCTATCTTTCAATCTTATATTACCTTAAATAAAGTACATTCAAATTGTTAGGTGACTAATCAAATCCTCATGGGAACAATATTTTGCGTAATACAATATAAAATTCATATACTTATGGTATTGCATACATTAAAACTAAGCAAACATCCATCTTGTTTGCTTGTTTCATTCCCACTGCTCAAAAAAGATAAACCTCATCACACTACTCACCTGCTTCAATCAACTCGCTGCTTCAATCAAAGTCCTCATAGTTTGGTACTTTATCACATATAAATTGTCAAAAATTATGACCATACAATTTAATTCTTTAATCATGTGAGCAATAGAAATAAGTGTGCAGTTCAATTTGGGAACAAATAGGACATCATCATGCAAACAAATATTTCTCCCAATATACAAAGACCCCTTCTTCATGATTGTGGTACATTCCATGTTCAGTAACCTCACCAAGCATGGAGTAATGTTCATCATGTTTGTGAATAAAGTGATATCTCTGATCATATGTTGCGAGGCCCTTGTATCTAGTAACCAATCACATGGCTTTTCCCCTATAGTGTTCTGAGGGTTATCCACTGCTTGTTACTCAGACTGATAAGCCCACTCTTGCTGACATCGGTTATCTCATTTTGTTGTTGTCCATCAGAACTTAAGGTTTATACTGCATTTTCTTGTATGCCACAGCATCCTAACCCTGCACCTTCTAATCTCCCTTTGCCACGAGCAGATCCTCTTCCTACAGGCCGGTCACCCCTCCACTCCGAGTACCCAATTAGCTGGAAGCATTCTCTTGCACTATAACTGTTACGTCCATAATGGGTGCTGGTTACTGAATTGTCCTTTCCTTTGCCTATAACTGTTTTCTGCCTGGTATGTACTTTGTACAACGAAGGTTGTAGCATCTCCTCGTTCCTCTTTTGTTCTTGCCATATTTCGGTGTTGTTCCTCTTTGACAATCATAGAGTGTATATGCATCAACTCCGGAAATGGCTCTATGGTCAAAATGTTTGATCTTACCATTCCATATACATCATCCTTTAAACCCAACAAAAATTGATGAATTATCTCTATTGCATGCTTCTTTGTCAATTCAGTCGTTATGTTGCACTTACAACCACTGCAAGTATTGATCAGTTCGTCCCACATTGCCTTCAGTTTTCTAAAATACATGGTCGAACGTAGTTTTGGTTCGATGATATTTAGTATCCACGAGATTAGAATAGACTGAACGATCCACCAGTCTTCCAAATTCAACGACTCGTCTGCTGGTTGTTCAACGGTACCTTCCATGAAACTCCACTTCTTTCGAGCACGTAACAACATTCTAATTGCAGGTGCCCATTCTTCATAATTTTTGCTACAGAATTACACTTGAATAATTACATTTCTTGGATTGCCATTTAAGGTTAAGTCATAGGGAGAGACAATTTTATTTGTAGTCTTATACTGAAATTTGTCCCATAACATGACGAATATGCAGGTATCGCGGGTGATAAAACTTTTAGTGAGTGGTCGACCTGTTGAAAAAATAGTGGTCAACCAATTCCAAGATCAGTGTTCAACTAGTTGCTAGTCCAGTGGTTGACCAGTTCCAATACCAGTAGTTGACCGGTTCTAAGATCAGTTAGTCGACATGTTGTCATTTCCACTGCTGGAGACACTGTGACTCCTTCCAATTGCAATCCTACTTCATAAGAAGAACTAAACCGTTTGTCACGTGGAAGTAGCCGGAGACACTACTACTTCTTCCAGAAGTACTCCTACTCCGCAACTATCTTTTGCATCGAAGATCCCCAAATTTCCACTCGTGGCTATGACGTCGACTATTGGTTCTACCGAGGTTGATTGAATGCTAGCTAAAAACTTGAGAGAACAATATGCACTCCACATTTTCGATGGCTCTGATATCATGTAGGAAGTCCGATTCCTATTTTTCTCTACTTTATTTAACTCTGATTAACTCTCTATTTATACATTACAATTTACAAGATGCTTATCTCTAAGATTTTCTCCTAACTGAAATTATTCTAC
Source organism: Erythroxylum echinodendron (assembly GCA_027575705.1). NCBI lineage: Eukaryota > Viridiplantae > Streptophyta > Magnoliopsida > Malpighiales > Erythroxylaceae > Erythroxylum > Erythroxylum echinodendron. Next base: position 3,987,644 of record JANZXR010000171.1, on the reverse strand, counting down.
TATGTCGTCCTTATTTTCTAATTATTTATAGGTATCTTATCTCTATCTTTAATTACATGATACACATTCAACAATAAACTAACATTATGTACAAGATTATATCATATCATATTATCCAATACCTTATTTTAATATTTTTTATGAACATCAAGACCAAGACCGATGTTAATTTATATTAATCTTTGCACACCCTGTCATGACACAAGGAATAAATCAGAATGTGGGCTTGACTGATGTGGGCTGTGAGGTGGGAAATGATTCGAGGGCTGAAGAAGTAGATCTATGAAGAAGCACTCGTGCAAGACGTCTTACGTGAAAATTGAAGGACGCGTTAAGAGTATATATGGACGGTTACAGGACAGAGAAAGGTGTGGAATATGTGGAAGCTGTTTTCTCTCTCTGGACCTTTCTTCCGTCTCTTTCTTTGAATATTTCCTTTTTCTGCAGGTCTTCTGACAATTCTGTTATTACTTTTATGCTTTCTATGAACGTCATTGTAATATTCTTGCCTTCTGTCGTTTACCTAAATCGATATAATAATAAATATATCCAGATCTGATTTCCATTTGCTGTGTCTTCAACATTTGATTATACCATCTTGCTAAGAACATAACATTTGGTGCTTTCATTGAGAGGAAAATGGCTAAAGCAACAAGGTTCAAGGACTTACAGGTGGAAGTTAAGACGATGACAGATCATATGAACTAACTAGCAGCATTGACAAAGACCAGGATGGATAGCATTGAAGCAAATTCATCCACTCAATTTGATCAACTCTAGACCGCATTAGAGGCTATGGCAAGGACACCTGATATGCGTTTTGACAGAATAGAAGCTGCAATCGAGGCTCTGTGCCAGAATGTTCAGAATATATGTCTCGACGTCGAGAGAGTGAATGATACTCTGGACAGGGGTGGTTCTTCCAAGCACATTAAGTTGGATTTTCCGAAGTTCAACGATACTGATCCTATGACATGGATTTTTTGAGCAGAACAATATTTTGCTTATTATGCCACACCAAATATTCAACGTGTGATTATTGCATCAATGAACTTTGAGGGTGATGTAGTCCTTTGATTTCAATTGTTGCAGAGAACTCGTGTGATTACAGACTGGGCTTCTTTGGTTAAAGCAATCGAAGATGAATATGGTCCCTCTGTATACGAGAAACCCAGAGTTCAACTTTTCAAATTAATGCAAACAGGTTTAGCAGAGGAATATTGTCGTGAGTTTATGGCCCTAGTAAATCGGATTGATGGAGTTTTCGATGACATGCTTTTGGACTGCTTCACCGAAGGATTAAAACCAGATGTGAGGAGAGATTTGATGGCCCAAAAGCCCATGAACCTATTACGAGTGTAACATCCCGTTTCTATAGAACGGGTCGGACCAGAGAAACGGGTCCAAGTGAGGTAAATAAGAGAAATTAGGAAAACACATCTCATGCTCATGCATTTGTGAACAGTGATATGTGCACA
>JANZXR010000171.1:3968672-3986066 GCA_027575705.1 Erythroxylum echinodendron | reverse complement strand
GTAATTGTGTTTACCGACGGTTTATTGGTTTTTTCCGTCGGTAAATTCCGTCTGTAATTCACTATTTTCTTGTAGTGGTCACTTATGACTCCAACCCTTAAATAAAACCTCACCTGCGACTACACATCACCGTCCCTCAAAAGCAAAAAAATAATACCAGAAACACAGCACGCAAAGAACTCCTGTATACCGAAAATCCCACACAATATACGCAGCCTATCACCTCAAAAACTCACACTCCAATAACGCCACACTAGGGAATCTTCAAATCCAAAAACACATCACCACAAAAACGCAACCCGCGTCGCACCACCTTTAGCCCAAAAAATCAACACGCACACTCAGAGAAAAACGTGAAGTCTGCACACACGTATCTCTTTTTCAAAGAAGATTTCAAACACCACTAGGAAATTGCTTCATCTTGACACACGTGTCTTCAAATTGAAGAATTTTCCTGATCTGCACATCTGCCCACACATATCTTCACTCAAGTAGACTTCCAAAACAACTAGGAAAGATAATCTGTAGATCTCCTTTTTTATCCATTTAAAACACAATCACTACAATACCACTTAAATCCAAACACAAGAGTTTTACTTCAGCCAGAATTTTGTATGTCCAATTAAAATAAATAAAATGCCAAAATAAAAGATATATATATATATATATATAATGAAATGTTTTTAATGCATCTTGATACTGAAGTGGATCCACCCGTAATTCCTACTTCCAATTTCCCTGATAATGTGTCGACAAATTTGGGTCGTCTCTTACAGCAATATCAACAGGTTTTTGAGACACCTGGTGGGATACCGCCTCTAAGGGCTCATGAGCATCATATACTTTTGAATACAGATAGTAGCCCAGTTAAAGTTAGACCATATCGTTATCCTTTTAGTCAGAAGGATCAGATTGAGAAGATAGTTTCTGAATTATTAAGCGAAGGGTTCATTTAACCAAGCACTAGCCCATTCTCAGCTCCAGTTATTTTGGTGAAAAAGAAGGATGGTACGTGGCACTTTTGTGTCGACTACAGGGCTCTAAATGCTGCGACAATTAAAGATTCATTCCCCATGCCTACAGTAGATGAATTATTAGATGAGTTTGGAGGTTCCCATTTTTACACTAAGCTAGATTTACGTTCTGGGTATCATCAAATTCTTATGGATCCGGAAGATAGAGAGAAGACTGCTTTCAGGACTCATCAAGGATTGTATGAATGGCTTGTAATGCCATTTGGGCTTACAAATGCCCCAGCCACGTTCCAAGCCCTCATGAACTCTGTTTTTCAGAAGTATTTAAGAAGATTTGTGCTTATATTTTTTTATGACATTTTAATTTACAGCTCTTCTTGGTTAGAGCATCTGTTACATGTGGAAGAGGTGCTACAAGTGATGACTACTCACAGGTTGTTTGCTAAATTATCTAAATGTTCTTTTGGGCAGAAGAAAGTTGAATATCTTGTCCATATAATTTCAGTTGAGGGTGTCGAGATGGATCCTTCTAAGGTCGAAGCTGTACAGAAGTGGCCTACTCCTGTTTCTGTGACACAATTAAGAGGTTTCCTAGGTTTATCTAGGTATTACCGACAATTTATTAAGAATTATGCTTCGTTGGCCAACTCTTTAACCTGGCTATTACAAAAAGATGCCTTTAGGTGGACACCAGAGGCACAACAAGCTTTTAACAGCCTCAAATATGCTCTTAGGCAAGCTCCTACTTTGGTTTTACTAGATTTCAGCCACATATTTGTTTTAGAAGCTGATGCTTCGGGAGTTGGTATTGGTGTTGTTTTAAGTCAAGGTGGCCATCCCATTGCTTATTTTTCTAAACAAATTTCTCCTTGGATGCAAGCTCAATCAGCCTATGTTCCAGAGTTGTATGCTACTGCCAAATTCCGCCATTATTTATTTGGCCATCATTTTGTCATTCGTACTAACCAAGAGAGCTTGAAACATTTAAAGTCAAGGGATCCAAACACCAGAACAGCAAACTTATTTGCCTAAATTACCGGGATATGACTTCAAAATTGAGTACAAACTTGGGAAAACTAATATTGCTGCAGACTCTCTATCCTGAATATCATGTATGTCTCTTATTTGAATTCATTCTCCATTTATGGATGATATTATGGGTGAGTTACAGAATTCTTCTTATATAATTGAGAAAATTCACGAGTTTAGACAAGACCCTTCTGTTTTTCCTAACTATAAATGCAGAGAAGATTTGTTGTATTGGAAGGGAAGATTGGTAATACCTGCTTCGCATTCAGATCTGATTTATAAATTGCTACTTGAATTTCATTCATCACCCATTGGAGGACACTCAGGTAAGCTACGCACCTTCCATAGATTGGTTGCTTTGTTTTTCTGTTCTGGAATGCTTAAATCTGTTCGAAATTTTTTTCGGGAGTGTGTGGTTTGTCAACAAGCCAAGTCTGTGCAAACACACCTTACTGGTCTATTATCTCCCCTTCTTGTACCACAACAAATTTGGGAGGATATAGCTATAAATTTCATAACTTCCTTACTCACTGTTAGAGACTACTCTGTTATTTTTGTGGTCATTGATAGATTATCGAAATATGCTCATTTCATGCCTTTCAAATCAGCTTACACTAGTTAGCATGTGGTGGAGGTTTTCTTGAATACAATGGTTAAACTACATGGTTTTCCTCAGACCATCGTGTCTGATAGGGATAAAGTGTTTGTGAGTTCTTTTTGGCAACATTTAACAAAGCTTCATGGGGTTGATTTACATATGATTTCTTCTTATCACCCTCAAACTAATGGCCAATCTGAGATTTTGAACAAGTTCTTGGAGATGTATTTAAGATGCTTTGTGTTTGATTGTCCACGACGCTGGTTAGAGTTCCTCCTTTGGGCTGAGTTGTGGTACAATTCTTCTCTTCACACAGCCATTGGCATGACCCCCTTCCGAGCTGTATATGGGTGAGATCCTCCCTCTATCCTTCCATTTCATAATTCTGAGAATACTCCCTCAGATTTGGCAGCACAATTGCAAGATCACAATCAATTGTTGGTACTTTTAAAGCAGAACTTACTGAAAGCTCAAGCACGTATGAAGAAAAAATGCAGATAAGAACCATACTGAGCTTCATTTCAATGTTGGTGACTTTGTTTTTGTGAAGTTACAGCCTTATAGGCAACATTCAGTAGCTCTAAGGAAGCTTCACAAGTTAACAATGAGGTATTTTGGCCCTTTTCCAATAATTGGCAAGATTGGATTTGTTGCTTATAGCCTTCAGCTTCTTGACCATGCTCAAATTCACCCAGCCTTCTATGTTTCCTTGCTCAAGAGATATGAAGGACCGGTTACCACTCCCTATATTCCATTACCGTTGCTATCTGGTCTAGAGGGCCCTATACTACAACCCATAGAAGTTGTTCACTCTCGTCTCGTCAAGAACAGGAATCTGTGGATGCTACAAATATTGATACGGTGGGACGGGCTTGCTGATCCTACTTAGGAATGGGCTGCAAATATCCAACAGCTATATCCATCATTTGACCTTGAGGACAAGGTCCCTCTCGTTCTAGCGGGCGATGTCATGACACAAGGAATAAATCAGAATGTGGGCTTGAATGATGTGGACCATGAGGTGGGAAATGATTCAAGGGCTGAAGAAGTGGATCTGCAAAGAAGCACTCGTGCAAGACATCTTACGTGGAAATTGAAGGACGCGTGAAGAGTATATATGGACAGTTACAGGACAGAGAAAGGTGTGGAATATGTGGAAGTTGTTTTCTCCCTCTGGACCTTTCTTCCGTCTCTCTCTCTGAATATTTCCTTTTTCTGCAGATCTTCTGACAATTCTATTATTACCTTTATGCTTTCTATGAACGTCATTGTAAATCTGGATATTCTTGCCTTCCGTCATTTACGTTAATCGGTATAATAATAAATATATCCAGATCTGATTTCCATTTGTTGTGTCTTCAACATTCGATTATACCATCTTGCGAAGAACATAACACACCCTTAAACTATTTATTAGTGTGTAAGAATATATAAGAGAACTAATTAAGACATCAACCACCACTTTGACTTGGTTAATTGGAAAAGTGTTTATGTCAACTCTGGCAATTCAAAGAAGCAATTCGAGTTTTAACTAGAAATGGAAAAGAAATAGAAGGAAAAACAACATAAGTATATTGTCAACGGATTGATTGGCTAACAAACCACCATGATTTGCTTCAACATGCAAACTAATTAGGTGAACAATCTTTATCGACATAATCGTTTACTGTGAAGCCAAGTAGAATACACTAGATGAAATTCACTCTTGAGTATTAACCGAACTATATTATGATTAATTAGTGATTTAAAATTAATCCAAATCACATTTGTAAATTTTAATATATTTAGATTGAATTGAGTTCAAAGTCTCCTCCCTACCTCCAGATTCATCGCTTAGACCACTTGGAGGAGTAAATCAATGGGTGTGAATTGCTTGCAGGACACTCAATGGACCAGCGCATATGTTAACAAGTTGCCAAGTGTATGGTTGATGGAGAGAGAATTCACGAGCCAAGTGTGACTGAGAAGACCAGTAAGAGTTAGTGAGTGAAAAGAGTGGCCTCAAAGCTTAATCCATTGAGGGTATGTCGTTGTCACTCGAAGCTGGGGTTTGAACTTTGAAGCCCATCCTTTTCTCTTCCATTTTCTTTCATTTTCCTTTTTCATTGAACAAAATAAAATTTCTTTTCTTTTTCTCTAATAAAAAATCTATAAAATTGATATAACTATTAAATTATACTAATTTGGTTTGTATTTAGTGTATTATATACAACATCCAAAGTGGTTCTCCTACGCATCAATACTGCCTTGCCTACTTAAAAGACTTGGCTACTATCACTTGCTGCAAGTGTATGCAACCACTCATTTCACTACTCACTCACTAGTGTACATCTTTCAACCTCCAAAAGGTGGCATTCAATAAGGATTCCGAGTTTTGGCACGTAAGTGATTGAGATTTTATTTCGATTTCTTTTCAATGGTCTGTGTTTGCTTCAACCATTTCCAGTCACGAACCACCACTCACGTCCATACCTATCTTTTTATCTTCAAGTTTATCTCTTTTGGAAAAGATGGAGCTTACTATTTTTAACACCATCAACCAACTTATTATTAACGGTGCAGGTAAATAGAGAAGAAAAGCATTTTGACTTTTGGTATAAACCCCACTACAAATTCTGCTTCTTAATTACTGTCCAAGTGTTAATCCTATAAAAATTGAACCTCTTGAAGAAGAAACATTGCCTGTCAAAAGGAAAACATATTCAATACTATACTACAGCATTTTTAATCGGACTTGTTACTAAATTATGCAATTTATATCTCTGGTTAATCTTTTACAATTTATCATATGCTGCTTCACACGACAAAGCAAAAAGTAAATATAAAAGCAAAAGAATAGGCCTGTTTGTAATATATGAGGTTATTAATTCGTTGCACCCAACTAAAGAGCATACTATCATGATTTTATGGCTCAAAACGCCTCTCTTTTTTGTTCTTGTATTACCACTAGTCCACTGCCACTGCTTCAGTGTGTTCCTCAACCTGAGGTCATAGACGGCGCCCGTTACCTTTCTCCATCAATAAATGCTGATCTTTTCTGTAGTGCCGCAACAAATGTAGACGAGTGGAGAAAAAGCTTAAATTAATTTTTAGACTTTATATTATATTTTTATCCTTATAAAAATAAAATAAAATAAGACTTACTCTTGACCATATAAAGAACAACAAAAAGAGCTCATATTTTGTTTATTTTTTTTATGAGAGTTTAAAAATAAGCAAAAATAGGAATTTTCTTTTTGCTTTACCCAGGCTTATAAAATATTAAAAACAGCCTGAGACTAACACATGGTGGAGTCTAAGTTAAATAATTTTGATGACTTTCCTATATTTAATAAAAAAAACTAATAAAAAAAGTTTGTATCTTTTCACAAATTATATGATTTCTTTTTCAAATATCAATTCATTCATATTCTTTTCAAAAACCAATCAAACTACAAAAGAAAAGTTACTGTATTTTACCTATTATGTAACGTATAAATTAGAGGCCAGTTAGTTAAGGTTGTGAGTCTTAACGAATCAATGAAACTCTTAAGCTCCTCATCTAGCCGAAGAAAATAAGGTCATTCCTATATACAATCCTGCTCGACTCATTGGATTTTATTATTCAACCCACTTCGTTAGTAATTGAATGTTATTAATTACCTCATAAGTTTTTCAGTGATTCCAGAAGGCATCTTCAAAAACCACAGTACATTAGTTTCCTTTTGCATCCATTATGCCTAACTGATCGGTTTAAGAAAAGAAAGTACATTGTATTTTACCCATTTCCATGTCTAGCCAATGTCATTAATTATTAGGCTGAAACTAACATATTATACACTAGATTCACATAAAATGAAAAGGGGGGTCAATGTTACATGAACTGCTTGATTATGGATAGTGTTAAGATTACTTTAGTTTGTGGTTACTTTAAGCTAGAGGATGTACCCTTACCATGCTAACTTTTGTAATATTTATTATCATTGGAACTGAATTCCTTCTGGTGAGTATGAAATTGACTTCAAACTTAACTGGTTACTTAAATGTTAATTAAAGTATATTAATATTCGATTAATCTACATTAATCAAGAAATCTTATAGAAAAGAAAAGTAAACTAACATATATGTACAACTTATAAATGTATGGGATGATTTAGAATCCTAAACTTGAACCTTTTTTTTTTTATAACGGAAGAATTCGCAATCACTATTTTTTAGATGTGCACGAGTTAAATCTCCGGATTGACACAATAACTTCCAAATTATGTCAATCGAGTACTCCATATTAAATAAGCCTTGTACAACAGACTCGACCGAAAGAGTATACTCCACTATACCTGAACTTGAACTTGATTATGATTAAGTCCGATATATATATAATGCTGCTTATATAGCCACAAAGATTTAGATACTTTTCTTGACCTTTTGGGTATAAGAAATAAAAATTCACATAAACATTTGAACTAGAAGAATTTTAAGTTGTTCATGATGCAATTTATTTGATGTAAAAATAACCAGAAAAAAAAAGGAGATTAGTCATCACATACTTGTAAGGTATACATGTATACCCTCCTTAGCTGATCACATACTAAAGTACCTTTCTTTACTTGCAGGTTTAGGCACTTGTACTTACTCTAAATCCCTATTCTCACAAGCTTTACATGAAAGGGAAAAAATAGAATTATATTTTTTGTATAAGCTGCAGAGGAAAAGGAGATCGTGGGTTTGCTTGAAAGCTACACGAATCACTCCAAAAAAAAAAAAAAGTATTTATATATATGTATGGTATAGTGTTGGCCTTCGGTACTTTACTTGAAGAAGAGATGGAGTGTATGAGGTTAGCATGTTTTTAACGTGCCACACAACCCTTTTGCTTTTCTGTGGGTTTGTGTATATTCGTGACTTTGGTTGGCGTACAGTGCGAAAAAGCTATCCTCAAACTCACTCCTAACGTTAATACCAACTTTCTTTCTAACTAACCTAAGTCCACTTTTGCTCCTTCTCATCATTAATTTCCATCTATGTCAGTTACTATAATACAATGCTCTGTCCCTCTAATACGTTTTGAAGCGTAAATGCTTCAAGAAATTTTGATTCATCGTGGAGGAAAAAAAAAAAAAGAGTTGTAATTTTCTGTATTAACATTATCATAGGTCTTGGCAGATACTTCAATAAAAATAAAAATTAATCAGACAGGTTACAATGTTTCTACCAATATTGTAACTTGATTAATATGTTTGGTTAATTAATTATGTCGGGCCATCATCAGTTAAGTTATGTCCTTTTCAAGAAATAGTTAATTTTGTTAAAAATGGGATTGATGAGAAATGAAATTAGACAGTGATTATTTTAATTAGTCCTCAGTATAATCAATGTGTATCACCTTCTACATTTCTCCAAATCGAAAAAGACGCGATCTTATCTTTAGACTTCTATTTTGTTTCCAAATCAACTAATAATAATAATAAAATGTCATTTTTTAAAGTAATTTATCCATGTTTAATCACTAAAAAGCACTTTAAAAATCCATTCCATCTCTATTTTTCGGTTAAACTACTCATTTATTTCCTAATTAACACTTGGATGGTTCCAAGGCGGAAGAGTCAAAAGAAGGAATAGTAAAACCATTTGTTGATCACTATTCACGGGGGAGCTTTCGGGTATTTGAAGGTTGGAGAAAAAAGACATACTGTTTTTCTTTCTACATTTTTCTCTGACTGTCCATTCCCTATATATATATATATAAACATAACCTACTACTATTACTCCTGTGCTTGCTAGCTTCTCTTCCCACTCTCTATTACTTGTTTCCTGTTCCCTGTGCTCTTTATTTGTCTTACACTTTGTTAGGTCACTTGTTTACATCTCTTACTTCCATTTAGCTCCAAATATACATCTCAAAGGTCCTGTAGAGGAGAGAACTGGCCATGGAAACTCAAGAAGAGTTCATGGGGTCTAATGATCTGTCTCAGATCGTTAAGGGAAAACGCACCAAGCGTCAGAGATCTTCATCCCCGTATAAGACGGTGACCTCTAGCTCATCAAGTGGTTGTGGTGATGTTATTGGTGGTGAAGGTGTTGTGGAGGAGTTCTATGGCTCAATTTCCTCTGCTACAACAACTTCGGGTGATGATGTCTATGAGAGCACAGAAGAAGAAGAAGATATGGCGAACTGTTTGATTCTCTTGGCTCAAGGTGGTTTTCCAAAGCACGGTGAGAATAGTTCTGAAGAATCAGGAATGAAATTAAATACTCGAAACTTCTCCGATATGATCACAGCACCGCCTGTTACTAAGACAGGTTTCTATGTTTACGAGTGCAAAACCTGTAACCGAAGTTTTCCTTCTTTCCAAGCATTAGGTGGTCACAGAGCAAGTCACAAAAAGCCTAAGGCCACAGTTGAAGAGAAGAAGACCTTAATTGTGTCATCAGTGGATGACCATGATGATTTTCGTCAGTTCAATAAAAGCAGCCCAGATCTGCTTTCACCGCCATTGAGCCAGACCAATAACGTTTGTAGCAACAAGGGTTCTCTAGAAAACTGTAAGACCAAGATTCACGAGTGTTCAATTTGTGGTTCAGAGTTCACCTCCGGTCAAGCTCTTGGTGGTCACATGAGAAGGCACAGAGCTAACCCAGGCACTCTTCAGGTGGCAATAAATACCGATACAAGTAACAACCTTCAGTCTAGAGTTGTTGGGGAGATCAAACCTAGAAATATTTTGCCGTTGGATCTTAATCTTCCGGCACCAGAAGACGACCACCACCACCCCGAACCATCGAAGTTCCAATTCTCGTCAACTAAACAAGCTCTGGTGTTTCCTGCGCCAGCCTTGGTGGACTGCCATTACTGAATTCATTCCTAACATATAACAAAAGTTGATGATGATCCATGTGAAATACAATTAGCATTTTATAATCAAGTACTGTTGAGAATTGTTAATTCTTTCAATTCTTTTTTTAAATTGATCATCTAGACTACTAGTTCAAGTTGAATACTTTGAGTGAGCTGTTAGTGTTGATGTTTGCCTTTCATTCACGAAAAGTGGCTGATGAGAGCATCTCTTCTTTTATACATATAATAAAAGAAAGAAAATAGTTAGATATATCTCCTGTTCGAAGGAAGGGTTTGATGTGCAACTGGTAAGAGGTAGAGGAATAGAAAAGCATGAAATGGCATATGGGATGGTGGCATCACCACAACCACAAAAATAAAAAGTCGTGGATTAGGTTCTTTCTTGTTAGTTTTTGGCTACCAGAAAACCTACAAAGTAAAGCTTTTAAATATTAAAACCAATAAATAAGTTTCTCTATTTCTAAATTAACATAATATATATGGACAGCAAGCTAAGTTGGTAACTGCCCTTAGGCTTACATTAGTCCCCTTTTTTATTACGATCAATCTGTATTTAATTAAGTCTACCTTACTTTCAGTTCTTCTTAGCTAAATCGTTACACCTAACTAACCAACTGTACTATCTTCACTTAATTTGGAAGTTACTTTAACTGAAATTGGGACAACCTCAATGGGTCCATGGCATTGCCAATTGATGTTCACAAGAAAGATACAGCTAACTTTTTCGAACCACATGTATATCTGTTCATATAGGAGATATCACTTTGCAATTCAATACATATTAATTATAAGGTCCATATTGCAAAGCATATGTGATGCCACCGACGTTCATACCAAAGCTATTTTTAATTTGGATTAGGACAATCAACTTTCTTAGGCAGTCCATGTAGTAATTTTGGCATTATTTGAAGGGATATGCATATAATTCAGTATGAATATGCTGTAAAGGACTCGTTTAATCTCTGTTAATATTCACTTTATAACTTAATACTCGTAACAACATAGGAGCTTGTTATGTACACGTTTAGTTGAATGCTGCTAATAAGGCATGTGGATGAGTAAGATGTCTAAATACATAAACATATCATATCATCATAAACATCAGCACATGTAGTGAGGGATTTATATATTTTCCAATTTATATATATTCTCCTATAGTTTTATATCAAAAGAAGGAGCTAACAAGTAACAATAGTGCACGAATAATTTAATGGTTGTTAGGCTTCTTTATAAAAGGTTATTGGCCATTCAACCACTTTAAGAGATATGTGATTTGCTAACCCTAGAAAAAATTGTGTTGATTGATTGTTTTAATTGCATTTACTTTCTTATTTATTGCATTAATCATGAATTCGCATTGTGACGTTAAACATATCTTTCTTAGCAGATGTCTTTATTAGCATATAATTAATGACACTCTCCTGATCTTCGTTAAACAAGAAATCCTGTATACTAGAGCTTACCCTTTAGTATATAATGTATTTTATCTGTATATTAAATAAAATATAAAAAGAATAATTCGGTAGCTGAGAACATCTCGTGACAGGCTTTGCTTAACTTGCATCATCATATTTAGCATATGATTAACTGTTATATGATAGAGACAAATTCATCATCACGATTCATACACCTTGCTACGTCCTGCTTTGATCTTTCCCAAATGACCAAACTACAAACCTTAAAGCAATTTATGCCGGGTCACACACGATACCCCGTCAGATCTTGACCTAATTACGCCTTATCACCATATTTTTCTGGTATTTCTGGTGCTTTTCTTGTGAAATATTCACTATTCAGCATAGTAATACGGTCCACAAATTGAATTCTTCATTTCAAGTTGGATTTCTCTAGTTTTGATGCCAAATGTGGAAAAAAAGAGAAAGCACGAGAAAACTTTGGAGACTACACTCCAAAGTGGGTCACAAAGTAAAAATTTACTGATTAATAATGCGTTGTGACTCTAAATAATAAATATACAGTGAAAAAACAAAAGGAAGAGAAAGAGAGACCCCACCTCCAACATTTGCCCTCCTCAGATATGGATAAACATAATCGGTGGCAGAATAACAAAAGATGCTTTACATGTGGTGGAACTTAGGCTACGCTGAAATGGGCATGAGGAAAGAAAGGAACTTCTAGTTTGGTCTTTCTTTTGCATGAATGTGATATGGAAAGAGAGTTCCATTCTCGTGTTAAATGGCAACATACAAGACTAGTGCTTAATGATATGATCTGTCAAAATGATTCTTTTCTTTTTTTTAATTGTTTTACATCTTTGGGAAGAGAACTATCAGAATAAATCCAAAATATGATCTTATAGAATTTCCTTTTATTTAAGTTTAATTTTGGTGGCTTTAGTGTACTGTGCCTTGAAGGAGATTGATGGAGCTGATGTACAGCCTGACCGAGGTTGTGTTACTTAGTCCTTCAGGCCCGAGTTTTAAACCGAAACGAAACATATGGATCTTGACTTTTGGGAGCGTTCACGCCTATTATTTTGCCAGATTTGTGCTACAAGTGGCACTTTGGTGAACCCATTCGGGGATTGGTGTTGAAGTTTTTACTTAATAGGCCTAAAATAAGTCCAACCGAATGTATCACTTGATTAGAAAAAAGAGAATTTTAAAGACACACCAAAGCTAGCTGAGCTCAAAGCGGCATTCAAGTTGCTGTGGTGTAGTGGTTATCACGTTAGTCTTACACACTAAAGGTCCCCAGTTCGATCCTGGGCAGCAACATTATTTTATAATTATCTTTTTTGCGTAAATTATTATCCCTAGTGTTGAGGACAGAAATTTGATCGTGTGAACAAATTAAAATGATACTTAGAGACATTTTTTAGAATTTAGCCACTCATCTAGGAAGTTTTAGCTGAAAGCTTATGATTTCTTAAATATTTTTATTTCAACATTATGGTATTAATTATTGATCAACAAATTAAATTGCAACCAATTATCAAACTCAACTGGTGAATCGATTTAATTATAAAAATTTTGAGCATATTTATTTTTTAATTCAATTTTTAATTTTTCGGATTTACTTTAATAATTCTTTTTGGTAAAAACCAACCATTTTATTAATTAATTGATTGATTTTATAAATTAATAATTTTTATAATTTAAATTTATCGATAAATAAAGACAATTTTTAAAATTTTTTATACGACACATCCTCGTAATATTTGTAATATAATATTTTGTGTCAATATATTGATTAGAAAAATATTAATATTATAGGAATTTGTTTAAAAAGTTAGTAAAGATACTTGATTAATAAATTAAAGGCTAAAAGGGCTACATGAACTTTAAAGTTTACACTGGTGTATAAAATAAACCTTAACATTTCATTGTATTCAAATTGAACCTTAACGTTTGTAAATCGTTTAAAATGAACTATAACGCTTAGAAAATGTTCAAATTGAACCCTAACTACTAACGATATTAGGACACTATCAATTATTTGTTGGCATAGATAAAAATTTGGTGGCACGTTTTTTTTTAATTGTTGGACGAGCAAAAGCTGACGTGGACATGTTTAAATAGAGATGGATCTCACCTCCAGCTTGAACTCTGCGTTTTAGGTGGGTGTCTGTGTTTGGTTAGAGGTGGGTTCTACCTCTAGTTAAACGTTGCGTTTAGTGTTGCTCATTGCAGAGGAGGAGACAATAGAGAAGTCAATAGGCCGGGATGAGTGGACATGTAGCCCGGTTTGTCATATCTTTTTTAAAAAAATTTTAAAACAACATTATTTTTTATAAAATAACATCGTTTTAGAAATAACGGTTAAGCCACAGGCTGGACTCAAGTTCATTGTCTAATCAACCTAGGCTAAAATCTGTTCGAGTCAGCCTTTTTGACATTCCTAACAAACAATGCGTGTGAACTTGAACTGGAGGCGGATCCCACCTTGGTGTAGTGATGTGGAAGATATGGAAGGGATGTGGAAGATATGGGACTTGATCCTCTGTTCAAGTAACTCTGGTCCAACTCTGTCTCAGTCCATCCTAACCATTCATTTATGTGAGTCACATAAATGAATGGTTAGGATGAACTAGGACAGAGTTGGGCCAGAGTTACTAGGACAGAGGATTTGAGAGGTGGAAGATATAGAAGGGCTAAGTAACAGGGCATTTGAATTATACCTTCTCAGACAGGAAATTGAAGAAAGCAGATCAGTCAGGTGTCAAAAAGCCAAAAGATGAAAAGCTGGCGCTCATAGCACTTGATCTTTTTCTTAGTTTACGTTTGATTAAGGGTTGTATAATGAAATGTAATATTATTTCATTATTTAGAGGAGATTTTATAATAAAATAAAATAAAATATGATAAAAGAGAACGTTTCATATTAAATTATATTTCATTTTAAACAGTAAAAATGAGAAACTTCTAATTTGAAGGTTTAGAATGAAATGTAAAATAATACACTATATTACATTCAGGACCGATCTTAAGATTTTGTAGGCCCGGGACGAAAGAGAAGATGTGGGATCCTGATTTTAATTAAAAATAAATTAAAAAAGTTTAATATTTATTACGTCGTCAAAACTATTACACTCATCAGTACACAAAATATAATCAAGCAGAACAAGTCCAAGTCCAAGAGAGCCGAATTCCAATGGAGTCACTGTATTGGTGTCTTTTTTCCGTTCTCAATCTTTTTTCCTGAATCCAAGCTATGCTATTACACAGAATTCATTGGACATGAACAACTATGAACAATATGTTCATAGTCGCCCAATAGTTGCAAGGGATGGCTCATAGTGATTCCAAGACCAAGGATGTTCCCCTGTATCAAAGAACAATGATGAACTGAAATAGCTCCAGTCAACAGTCTCAAGCATTGCAGAATACATCAAATGGTCAAGCTCTGCATAGAATTCAAAATTGAATAATGGAGTTGAAAAGCAATTGAGTTTTCATAAACAATTGACAGTTGGCCAAACAAGGACTCATGAGGAGACCACATCTCTGTTGCAGAGCATGGGATCTCATGATAACGGTACAAACTATAGCTTCGAGAGAAAGAGAGCAATGATAGAAAGGCATGGCAGTAGCTTACATAGGAGTAATGGCCAGGAAAAACAAGAACAGTTTCCTATAGGTGGCTCTGATTTTGTGGAGACTATCATTGGCAGAATAGTTTCTGAGCTCATACATGTAATGGCTAGGAAATTCCATGAAATGACTGGACAGTCTTCGTCATGTCTAAAGGAAAGCATTGGCGAGATCATGCTAAAAACCGATAAGCAAGGGCAAGTTATTTGCAATTCAGAGAGCATTACAGAACAGGCCCGATTTAACTTTAGATTTATTGTTGAAGTGCCATCGAAGTCAATTGGAAATCTTGGTTACTTGAAAGTCGGTTTGCATGAATATCTTAAGTGTTGGAATTTTTTTAATGCAACTTTACATCGTAATTCATTCATTTATTTTATTTTATCATGTCTTTATATAAGCTTATAAATAAATTAAAAATCAAAGCGAATTTTTAACAAAATCAAATATTTTAATTATAATAAAATATAATAAAATAAGAAAAGTATCTTATAAAATTTGCAAGATTAAAAACAAACTAAAATTTATTCTAAAAGAATTTTAACAAGTCTAAAATTTAAATTAATTTCTAACAACAATAGTATTTTATCTTCTAATTTGGCAGAGTTATTTCTAAATTTAAGATGCAAAAATCTTACTTGTTGGAGTCCTATTCATGTGGATGAATGCAATTGCAAAGTTTGTGTGAAGAAGAACTGACTTTTGCGGTGCTTTTATGTGTCTCGTCTGTTCAAAGTTTGACATGGCATCTAAGACATGTTGGATTGATTGTGATGTTTGCCTTCACTGATGCCATGCTGACTGTGTTTTGCGAGAATCTTATATTCGAAATGGAAGAAGCGCGACCGGGGCACAAGGAACTACTGAGATGCAGTCCCATTGTGTTGGCTGTGATCATCCCTCTGAGATGTTTGGCTTTCTGAAGGAGGTCTTCCAGAATCTCGCAAAGGAGTGGACAGCAGAAACATTTCGCAATGAACTTCAGTATGTCAAAAGAATTTTTAGTGGCAGCAGGGATGTGAGAGGCAGGCAACTGCATGAAGTTGCAGATCAGATGCTGACGAAATTACCGCTAAGGCTAATCTTCCTGATGTCTACACTCGTATCATGGCCTTCTTGACTAGTAATTCATTTGGTTTGTTCATACTTATAAATAAAATTGAGGATTAGATATTATAAGACATATTTATCATCATCATCATCGCCCAGTCCGAAATCCCACAATAAAGAAGGGTCTAAAGAAGTCTGATAGTACGCAACTTTACCTCTACGAAATAGAGAAACCGTTTTTAATAAACCCGTATACAAATATGATAAGACATATTATTATATTAATGTCTTCAATAAAAACCCTTATGCAATGAAAACAATTTCAAGACTATATACTTTGACAATTTCTGAAATAGATTCACTTTTTAATATTTCTTTTTACAATGATTTTTGTTAAATACTGTGATGAAGGAATAGTACGACTCATCATTCGCTGATATCTATACAAATAGATATGGTAAACAGACGTAAAGTACTATATGAGTGGATATTTAATCTGAATCTGTCGAATCGTAACTATTATGTCCTACATCTTAGTTCTTCCCATTCCTTCGGTTGGCTTACTGATGCAGAACGAAAGTTATAAATGAAACAAGAACGCTTAGATTCCGTTCAGGAGTTTAATCAATGTTGTTTGATTGGACGAAAAGATAAACAAGAACGACGAACGATCTTGGAAAAAAGCCAAAGCCAAATTCTGGAATGAAATTTGTAATTCGAAAATTTCCTAAGAAAACAGAAATAAGGCCTATTTATAATGGCCAAAAATCCTAATCCGAATCCTAACAAGATTAGGAAAATAAAAGACTGAAAAATAGCAAAATAGTCTTTAATAAAAAGAAAAATGCGAAATTAGCCCCTAAACAGTGGAATTTGGCCCTCGAAGTTTGCATCGAGGCCTATGGCCCGTTGATGCATTTTTAAACATTGTTCGTCTCTTGAAATCCTTTCCGAAAAGGTATCATAGGTCACGAACGGACTTCATATGCAAGATTTAGGCCTTTTTTTCGCATCCTGCTGCAAACCTTGCCGCGGTCAAGATCTTCCATATAATCCAAAGCTAACTGGTCCGCATCATTCCCTTCCACTTGTAAAGAACTTGACCTCGAGTTACCATCATCAGGGTGATAAAGATAAAGATCTGCCACGTTAAACGTCTTAGATATCTTTATATGTTTTGGAAGGTTAAGAACATAAGCATTGTCATTGATCTTCTAAATTATATTGAAAGGACCAATATTCTTTGTGCAAGTACACCATAACTTGATCACCAACTTTGAAGGACTGGAAACGTCTATGCTTATTAGCGGCAATCTTGTACTTTTCATTGGACTCCTTCAGGTTCTGTCTCACCTGTTTAAACATATCAACATGTTGGTTGGCCAAATTGTTAGCTACAACACTAATAAGAACATCTGCAAGAAGTACAATAAGGTCAACTGTCTGTGCTGGAGCCTTCCTGTAAACAATGTCAAAGGGAGTCTTCTTAGTAGAGCTGTTGACAGAACTATTGCAAGCAAATTTAGCTTGAGGAAGAGCAAGATCTCAAGAAGTCTTCTTATCGCTACATATGCAACGCAATAGATTGCCAAGCATGCGATTTACCACTTCAATCTGTCCGTCAGTTTGAGGATGTGCAGTGTTACTGTAACGAAGTTCAGTCCCAAAACGCTTCTACAGAACAGTCCAAAAATGAGCAAAAAATTTCACATCTCGGTCAGAAGTAATTGTTTTGGGTATGCCATGCAAACGAACAATCTCCTGGAAAAACAGTTTAGCAATATGAGATGCATCACTAGTCTTCTTGCAAGGAATGAAGTGTGCCATTTTTGAAAACCTGTCAACTACCACATA
>JANZXR010000171.1:3946136-3968572 GCA_027575705.1 Erythroxylum echinodendron | reverse complement strand
CTGCAGATAAAATTCCAGAATTTGATTCCAATTAAAACACAATCTTTAAAGATCCTCTTGCCATCTTTCCAAGAAGTCTTCTATCGAAAATAGAAGTTCACCTAATCAGGACAAAATCAAAGAAAGATAATGAGGAGATTCACATAAAAGAGGAGAGGGTTAATGATTGACGAAAATAGATATAAGGTTTTAGAATAGGTGAGAGTTGTCGTTTTGAGGCTGCTGCACTTTCTTCTTGTTGCTATTCTTTACGTTTTTTGCACAATTTCAATAGGGTTTTCGTATTTTTCATTAAAGAACCAGGGATGGAGACATGTTGCTTTGTTATTTTCTTTGATTTCAATTCAATTATGAGTAGCTAATTTTCTTTTCTTGATTTCCATGTTCTTCTACTTTTGTGGTTGCAAAAAGTGAGTCTTCCAAGTTTGGTAGTTCTTCTATGTTCATGGCGAAGGAACAAGGTAGTGGAAGTAATGCGCGAAGTGTTGGACCTAGCCAGGATAACACATGGCTTAAGTCTTCTCATATTGAAAAAACCCCTCAATTGGAAAGATCACCTATCTTACTTCCTAGCTTCAATGCCGACTCGAATGACAAATGCACTGCAGAGATGGAGTTGCAGATAAGTGCACAAAAAGAACATGTTTTTGATGAACTGTAGAGCATTGCGAGAATGAAACAGGTTGAAGCAAACATGTTCGGAGCACATGCTGATAAACCCGTATGAAAAACAAAGGGGTTATTCATTTCGCAAACTTTCCAATTTTACCGTCGTGGTCTTTAGCACAAACAAAAATCAAAAAAATTAAACTCAACAAAATAAATCACCATCGAGATTTATTAACGCAGTTCGGCACTCCTTACCTACATCTGCGGGGCCCTTACTCAGATTAATTCTTTCACTGAAGTACAATAGATTTACTTAAGACTTTACTGAGCTGACTCCACTCAACCTTGACACTATCTCTCAGCCTCACTTTTCTTGAAAGATTTTCACACCCAATAACACGACTGACTCATATTAACCTCAATAGAGAATTTTACTCAACAATATTATAACTGAAGAACACTAAATGAATTACTCAAATGATTAAACAGAATTTATCGTAAATAAAAACTCTTGAGAAAGAGACAAGAATAACTTCCCAAAATTTGCTGCATTCTGCTACGACAAGATTAGTTCATACATAAGCCAAAACAGAGTCACGATCTTGCTGTTTGAGCCACCGAAGCACAACAGCACTTTTAAGAGCTAGGAACTGTATCAAAAGACTAGCTTTGCTTAGTTCACTTTTCCTATTGTCTGGATAACCCCTCTTAGATAAATGTTGATGTCACTGTCAAAGCTCACCGACAACCCACGCTCTCGACTCGACTACTTTGGTGAATTCCAGTCTGTACAAAGCTAAACTTG
The DNA here is from genome assembly GCA_027575705.1 of Erythroxylum echinodendron. Taxonomy (NCBI): domain Eukaryota; kingdom Viridiplantae; phylum Streptophyta; class Magnoliopsida; order Malpighiales; family Erythroxylaceae; genus Erythroxylum; species Erythroxylum echinodendron. The sequence goes on along the minus strand of JANZXR010000171.1, from coordinate 3,967,158 downwards.
TAACGTTAGAGTACTGATTAAACTTCGTTCAAAGAATGGACTAGATCGATCTTCTCGTGTACTATTCCATGACCCCATATAAATTTCAAATAGGTAGGCCTGTTGGTTTCAAGCTTCAACATCAGTAACATGCCCAGATGTAAACCATGAGACCATTCAATTATACATACCCATCAGACTTCAACACCTTGCACACTCCAAGTTGTAAGATAAATTTAGTTGCTGAACTTTTCTTCCCACACAGCCGCAACACACACTCTGCGCACTATATCATCAACCGTAGGTCAAAAAATCCAATTGTTCACCCAAGCTACTGCTCCCGTATAATTGTAGAAAACCTTAATTGACAATCAAAAATACCTAAATGCCCTTAACTTCTTCATACACGTAAGCCCATATCTATTTAATTCAAACTAGAATTTTTCTGCAATATTCTTCAACAAATACGCATCTATTCAAGATAGAGTTCTATACAATTTAGAATATTATCTAAGATAGCCTTTTTATTTTTGAATCCAAGTTAAACAAAAATACATGATTAGCTATCATCATCTAATTTATATCTTATAGGTCCAATTAATAATAAATATGCCAAAACAAAATAAGCAGATATATACACCATATATCTAACACCGTTTTTAAAGAAGTGGAGACCATTGCGAGAATGAAGCAGGCCAAAGCAAAAATGTTTAAAGTGCGAGCTAAGGAGCCCGTGTTCGATGAACTGGAGAGAGTTGTGAGAATGAAGCAGGTTGATGGGAAAATGTTTCAAGCGCATGCCAATAAAGCAAAGAGTGAAGCAGAGGGCCTAAAATGTACTGCAATTACAAAGAATGAGAAGATTGTGTGGGACATTTTTGTCCTTTCCTATAAAGGTGGACAATATTTAATTGTAATTTTGGTTTTTAAATGACTTATCAATTAATTTATATAATTTAATCCAAATAAAAATAATAAAATGGATTAATAAATGATCCAAATCAATAGGTCGAAGTTCATGTAGAAAATAGATCCTTATTAGTATGGACCGGACTCATATTAGTCTTGTGATGAGGAAGCCCGATATAGAAGCTATAAATAAAGGTTAAGGTCTTCTGCAGTTGCTCATATCATTAATAAGCATAAGGATTCTCTGACCCGTTAAGAGAGCTTACATTTTTTAGAAAACTGTAGAAAGACGTTGACTGCATCCTGATGATGGATTCCCGTGAAGACGACGGTAGATTCGCACTCGTTTCAGCTTTGAAAAGCTCGTTTAAAGTTATGGAATCGAAATTAGGTATTTTCTACATTTCTTCATTTATTGTCCTTTGACGTTCGATCTGGGATATGTAACCAAGGTATCGTTACGTATTACACATGATATCAAAGCGGTGATGTGATCGGGTGGTTAAAAACAATGATTTTTTAGTTTTTCTTATCATAAGATTTTCGGAGAGTTAACTTATGTTTCTCGATTTTTTCTTTCTTTTTATTGCATGAAAGTGGTATACATATATTTAGCCTTGAGAAATGGGGAGAAAATGAGACCGGGAGTGCGAAAAACATACACTAAACTCGCTGAAAATCATCATTTTCCAATGAGGGTGCGATCACAGTCAGGTGTATGTGCCATACGAGCCCAACTGATGTACAATGCATGGGCCAGACGAATATGTCCAAACACTTAACCAAATACCGCACGGACGCAAGTCTGACATATGCATTGCACACACCTGGGTCGGTGGGCCCTATACGCGTTGCGCATGTGTCTCTAACGCGTCGGTGCTGGAGCGTGTCTGACACATGTTGTTTATGCCGACGCATGGATAATGCTGCATGACATCAGTCATACAAACGTGCTACAGTAATTTCAAAAAAAAACTCAAAAATTTCATATTGCCAGTAAGGGTACCCTAGGGTGTTTTGGGTTAGTTTTTTGGTTCCAAAAAATTTATAAAGTAAATTTTTTCATTATTCTAGATCTATTACATTAGTAATAAATTAAAGTTTAACTTCAAAACAAGGAATTAAGGTGTTCTAAATTCGATTTCGAGTGAATTTTCATGCTTCAGATATCATATAAGGGAGATACTTAAAGTTTTCATATCTAGAGTCTCATGTTCAGTGTTCGGGACCGTATGATAGTTACTCGAAAAAGGTTTTAAGACATTCTAAAGCCATATTTGAGTTAATTTTTGTACAACGAACTTGCCATAAAAGAGATACATGAAGTTCTTATGTCTCGAGTGGTTGGTTCAGTTTCTAGTAGTGCACGATAGTCACACTACTGAGATTTTTCTTTTACAAAAGTCTCAAATCAAGTTTTCAGATAATGTCTTTAGCACGAGTGTGTGACAATGAGACTGTGCATTTGAATTTTTGCAATTATTGACCCATCAAGAATATGAGAATAAAATAAAGATATATCCCTTGTGTTTGTGGGATTTTTGAATACTGATGAGGATGTAGTACAATGGCCTTTCAAATTCGTATTTTGAATTGTTTTGCTTACACATTAGGGGATGTCTCTGGTCTCATGTTTGATTATTCTGCCCACAGGTGTTGGCCTTACATGAGATTTTAAGATGTGTATAAACGTATTGAATAGCGGAAAGTCGTTGCTTGAATGATCTATTCGCTCATAAGTGGTAGTATCATTAAAGTTAATGGTTTGTACTCTGATCACTTTTATGTAGAGGTCTAGTTGCATATATTATGTATTCAGCCCGCAGGTGTTCTATAATATGTGTGACCAGATTTTCAATAAAGATACTGTTTAACGACTTTGAGTATCGCTATTGTCCTACATTTGTGTTGATTTAAACATTATCATTTTACAATCACCTTTTCGGTCAATAAAATCAAATATTAGACATGTTACGAATCCATTTACTTTTACAGAAGTTGTTTCTGATGGTGGTTATAATGATTAATAAGATATAAGCCATGAAGCACAGTAAGGTCTGGGAGCTAGTTGATTTTGCAGTAAAATTGCAAACCCATCAGTTATAAATGAAGTTTTAAGACCTAAAGGATTTCAGGATAAAGTTCAACGGTTTATGGGCTCACTCAGTTGCCTGATAGTTAACTCAAGGAGAAATGTTTACTTTTTTCTCATGTCCTCGAAGGATACATTTTGAGTTATTATGATATTTATGATTTATGATGATATAGAGTTACATCATATGGTTTTCAAAACTGCTTTCCTAAATAAAGACCTTTATAAAGTGGTCTATATGGTACAGCCTGATGGATTTCATGATCCAGATAGAACTGACATGATTTGTACGTTAAGCAGATCAATATATGATTTACATTAAACCTCCCAAAAGTGAAACCTTAATGTTGATGAGGTTGTATCTCTTTAAGCTTCATGAAAAATAAAGTTAAAAAGATGCTTGTACTATGAGGTCAGGGGGAGCAAAGTTATCTTCCTATTACCGCATGAGGATGATATATTGCTCACGTCAAATTACTTAATCATGTTGTATAAGGTTAAGTAATGTTTGGTCAAGAACTTTGACATAAAGGACCTTGGGGTAACATCTTTTATCCCAAGTATCCAGATTAACCGGGACATATCTTAATACTCATTATACCTCTAACAGAATGCATACATTGAGTATATGTTACAAAGGCTTAATACAGTTAACAATAAACCTGTCATAGCACATATCTCTCATAGTGAGAGATAATCTTTGGCATAGTATCCAAAGAATAAAATAAAGAGAGAGGTTATGAGGAATGCTCCAAATTCTAGTACGATTGATAGCCTAAAGTATGCTCAGCTATCTACTAGACAGGACATTGCATTTACTGTTAAACTGTTTGGTCAATATCTGGTTGACTCAAGTATAGACCATTGAAATGCATTCAAATGAGTGTTGAAATAATTAAAGGGAATCAAGGATTATACGTTGATATATTGAAAAGTCAACAAACCAAACCTCACAAGGAATTCAGATTCAAATTAAACTATGTGTCCAGATGATTAAAAGTTCAATTAAGGTTACAAGTTTTTTAAGTTAGCAGATGGCATAATGTCGTAAAAGTGTGTCAAGTAGACATGAGTAACTTCTTTGACTATGCATGCAGAGTGTATGTTATGAGGCTACTTCACAGATGATTTAGCTCAGAAATTTAATTTATGATTTGTCTGTGGTTGATTCAATGGCTAGACCCATTCAGTTGTAATTTGATAATTAAACTACTGTGTTGTTTAATAACAACATTGAATATCACAAGGTCTTAGCATTTTGAGGTCAAATATTTGATCATGAAATAGTTGACACGAAAAGGTGACATTAAGATTTGGAGCATTTAGGATTGATGAACTATAAATCGATCCTTTAACTAAATGACTTTACCCACTTGTGTTTGAAATACAAATATACAGTATGGGTGTTTCCTTAAACACTGTTAGTTAAAAGATCATTATGTTTGCTCAACATACATTTGTACATTTTGATGATTGTTTATCCTCACTAATATGTGCTATCATACATTGTCATAATATTTATGGAAGTCTTAAGATTTATGTCAATCTTAAGCATTTAAAGGTCATTGGACATATATACAGATTGACCTTGAGCCTTTGTCATTTAGACACATACAATTTTATACGAATATCCTTAAAGTTTCACAAGACATAGGAGGATATAAGTTTTTAATCTCATAAAGGTTCTCTAATTTTGTTTAGCATTCAGTTGGAGAACATAATGGTTTTCTCTAATGTTGTTTAGCATTTGGTGAGAGGAACCAAGTTTTTTCTAATGCTATTTAATATTTTGTGAGAGAAAACAGGATTTCTCTAATGCAGTTTAGCATATGTGGTTTACCATAAATTTGGAAAAATCGAGACCTACAAACGAAAATGATATAATTTAGATCATACAGGTATCATCCTAGTTTGTCACACTCCATTTGCCCATTCACGTTAGTGATGTATTAGGTATACGTGATTGTATTGGATCTATATCGCACATGACACATGTATTTAATACTTTTCGGTATCTAAAGCCTTGCAGGATGGAATGATGGACTTTCGTTATCCTTGGATCAAATATTTTGTTTCTAAACTTAGTCAACTAATACAGTAGCGTAGCTTAACCGAGTTTTTAAACTGAGAGTCAAAACTGCAATTAAGTATTGTCCAAGGGGGAGAATATTGGACATTTTTGTCCTTTCCCATAAAGTTAGACTACATTTTATTGTAATTTTTGTTTTTAAATGATTTATCAATTAATTTACGTAATTTGATCGAGATAAAGATAATAAAGCAACCCAATAAATGATCTAAATCAATGGGTCAAAATTTAGGTAGAAAATGGTCACCTATTAGTATGAACCTGACCCATATTGGTCTTGTGATGGGAAAGTCCAATATGAAAGCTATATATAAAGGTGAAGGTCTTCTGCAGTTGCTCATATTATTCGTCAGCATAAAGATTCTCTGGCCCGTTAAGAGAGCTTACGTGTTGAGAAAATTGTAGAAAGACATTGATCGCATCCCGGTGATGGATTCCTATAAAAACGATAGTGAATTTGCGCCCGTTTTAACTTTAGAAAACTCGTTTAAAATTATGGAACCGAAATCAAGTAATTTCTGCATTTCTTCGTTTATTGCTCTTTTATGTTCAATCCGAGATACGTATACAAAGAAGAAATTCAAGTTGAATCTCAAAGTTGCGGTTAGTCGAGAGAGAGGAAGCACGCAAAAAGAAGTACGAAGAACTTCAGGCTCTGCAAAGTGCTCGTCGACAATACTTGAATATGAAGATGACGACGGATTGGAAGCAGACGTTAAGGATCTGTTATTGAAGATGAAAACTACAAGACATAACATGAAAGAGTGGTCCCACTTCCAATCAGCAAATTTTTGGCTGCTTCACCAGATAAATAGTGGTTAGAGTTCAATCATAGCAATATGTTTATTTTTAACTTTTTATAAATGTTAGGTCTCAATTTAGATACCGTAAAATGTTATCGTCCATTTTGTAATTGTATACCAATGTAAACGATACGTTTAATTTAGTACTTTTGGCACACAAATTAAATATTATGTTTGCTTAAATTTAATTTGAGAAATAATTAATTTTAGGAAATATTTTTTATTAACATTTTAAAACAATTTCTCTATTAGTTAAAAATAAAGATGCATATTATTAGACTTATTCAAATTCCGAGCTTTAGCAGGGTTTTTCTGGATATTGTTAAAAAAAAATTCTTGATTAATATATTAAATATAATGAGAAGATGATGTCGCAATCCCTGCTAAGGATGACTTGATGCATCAATTCAGATGTTATATTTTATTAAAATGATATACTTTCAATCACTAAATTGAAATTCCTTGTTATTAAATTAGGTAGTATGCATGCCTCAGCCGTTTCGTCATGGCTAATTTGATATATTCAACAGCAGTAGAAGTGGAATCAAGAAGCTGGACTTCTACACAACGGTTGAGTAACTAGTTCTTTTCGTATCCAATTTTTTCTCCTATCCCATTGGGTCTTTTTGGTTCTTTGAACTCGGTACTTAGAAAATGTATGCTGGCCGGATAAGTAGTTTCAAGACACTACGTTGAACAAATGAAGGAAGCCATCGCAGCATTATAGAAAAAAATATTAGAGGCATGCACTTAAAAAGATTCCTCTAATCTCTTACAATCCAGGAAGGTCATTTTCGTATTGGTTAAATCAAATGCTCAATAATTACTAAAAAATGACGTTCACTTAATTACATATACGTTTATGAATAAAACTGTTTGATTTCAACGTATAAAAATTAACAAATTTGATCAAAATTTAGATGTTATTACTTAATTAAATTTTATTAGTCTCCCTAACCAGTGTAGACAACCTTTTTTATTAAAATTGTTTCAAATTTTATGAACATGATTTTTTTTACATTATGTAGATTAATTGTCGCATTCTAATTAAGTAAACTCAATGTATTAAAAATCAAACATGAAGGTAAACCAATAAGACAACAGATTTAAGGTTTAAAAGGTTCAATCAAAATTAGATCGTCATAAAATCAGTTAAAGATTAAATAAAATTATAAATTTTGAAATATGATTGACAAATAATTTAAAGTTTAATTTAAAAAAAGATTTTTAATGATATTTATTTATTTATTTTGATTTATGAGAACTTATTAATTCATAAAAATTGACTAATTGATTAATTAATTGATTTATTTTTAACAATAAGAATTATTAAAATAAACTGAATTGAAAAGTTGAATGATTCAAGATTTTTACGGTTCAATCACTCAAATCGGTTAAATTTTTTAATCATTAAGTAAACTAACTGCCTAATTCTATTTTTTTTGTGTATCTTGCTCGTCTAATTAAATGTATAAACGGCAAGTAGACGGCTTAATAATAACAAATTTAATGTTTGTGGCCTTACAAAAATTCATCTTGCGAGCATGATTGCTTGAGACTTTGGTGTCTATGATGAGGCGTGAAGATGCTCGCATTAAACCGTACTCGGTGCTATCCGCCACTCGAGCTACTAATTTAAAAATAGAACATGTACGTGGTCCTTTAAAAATAGAAAAAACCAAAGGTGAGGATTGATCAAACCATGTATCGGTTATGCTCCGATTTAACAAACTTTGTAGCAACACTTGTTTGAAACACTCACAAAATGATTGAGAGGCCTTGTGAATAAAAGGTGGTTTAACATGTAAAGTAAATCCTTTTAAGAACCTTTTAATTTAGGATTATTGATTAAACATGTTTTTGGAATGAAGGGCTAAAAGTAAAGATATCGAAATTGCAAACACCAGTTAAATTGAATTCGTCTAAGTTACCAGATACACACAATTGATTTTTCCTACCTTGCACAATTAGCTATGGTTTCATGCCTGCCAATTAGAATGACAAGACCAAAGCAGGCCGTTTTCAGTCCGTCTCCATCTTTCTTCCACGTAAAGAAATGAAGTATTCTGACAAGCGACCACCATATTACAAGGAGGAATACATTATAATTTATATGTTACCCCCTCTCCTCTTCTTTAACTATTGTTCTTACATGTCTTAAATTGGAGTAGGGCAGCGTCTTGATCGAGATCATAAGTCAATGTTTAAATGTAACCTACCAAGTTGAACATACAGTTAAGTTGTTCTGCTGTAAATACTTCGCTTGCTCAACTAGTTGTAGTAAATTTTTATTTTGTAGACTAGAACGCATTGGGATTCCCTCGATCGTCTGTGTAGTTATTAGTTGTCTAAAATTTGATTTTTTATAATCGATTGGATTCAAAAAAATTATTAAAGTCAAACCATTCTATATTCAATATGTCATAGAGTTGCTTTCTTTTGAATAAAAATTCTTTTAATTGATCATTTATAAGTAATGATTAAAAACTCAATTGATTTAACCGTAAAAATCTTAAATCGTCCAATTTTTAAGTTCAGTTTTTAACTTTCCGGCTTGAGTTACTTTTATAACTTTTGTTGTTAAAAATCGATCAATATATTAATTAATCAGTCAATTTTTATTAATTAATAATTTCTTATAAACTAAAATTAATTAATTAATCAAATTTAATTATATATCTTTAATTAAACTTTAAATTCTTCAAAAAGTAAAAAAAATTAACTATATTTTAAATTTTTTAATTTTATTTAATTTTTAGCCCGTTCTATAACAATTTAATGCCGTTTAGATCTTTTAAATCTTACATCTTGTCAATTTAACTTTTGATCCGATTTTTAAAGCATGTTTATGTTTATTAGGATGTCAAAAGTCTCGTTCACTTAGTAGTAGCAAGATTGTAAGAAATGGTCAATCATAATTTATTAATAAAAAAGGTGACAAAAGAAGAGAGAGCGCAATTGTCAACTTGCTAGTTTCCTTAAAATGTAAGGCAATTTTTTAGTTTATATGTCTGAGTATAAGGTTAGACGCAATATCAAAAGAAAAGAAAAAGAAGTAATAATGTTCTTTAGTTTTAATTCTTTTAATTGTACAAATAATTCAACAAAATTGATGACATTACATTTTTTTGGACATTAATAGTACTTTTGATCATGCTTACATAATATTTAAATAATTTTATTAATGAAGTCATCAATTTGCAAAATTTTAAACTACAGGTGACGTCTTAGTTTTGTTTTTTATTTGAAAAGGTAATAGCGACATCATGCAATCCAATGTGCAATCGTCAGTAAAAAAAGGTTCAAAAGGCTTTGTGAGTTGTGCACTGTACAATTATAAACGAGAAAAGATGAAAGGGAACATTTGAGTGGAACCCTCATGGAAGGCAAAGGATTGTTTATTAGAACTTAGGATTGTCTCCAAGCGAGGAAGGTCTTTAGTGGGGATGAAAATAAAGTTTCAAGTTGACTTTCACATCTCTCTCTACTGACGTAATCTGTCATAAGTTTTTTAAGAACTGCCAATGAGGGCAGACGCTTCATGTTCTTCCCTACATAACTACGCTTAACATGTCTTACACGGAACAGATGATCCAAAAACCTTATTGTAGGGGAACTAATTAAGATACTTGTGTTCGTATACGACTGAAATATAGCAAAGATCCTTGAAAATGATTCCTGGGTCCACTTCATGTTTTCCTACTACCGTTTCACAGAGCTTACAAATGTATACTGTCCCCGAAGATGCTGTTTCGTCTTCTCTGGAGCCAAATTCTGCACTAGAAGGTGACTCAAATTCTCTTCTCTACGGTCTTTCAATTCTCAAAGACAAGGTTCATCAGGTTCAGTCACTGGTTACAATCCTCATCTCGCCAGATCAAACCCAGTCCGAGTCAACGTCTGTTGCGTTAGACAACTTGGGAGCCATGATCAAGGAAATTATAATCACTGCTTCTTCAATTTTGTTTACTTTTCAACAGATGTCTATTAATGGCAATTCAGGCAACAATAATTCTACTCATGAATTGCACCAGTTTCGTGGCAAGACTACTCAAGATCCTGACCTGTTACAACAGACCTTCTCTACCAATACATCAGGTAACATCGGTCAAGATAAAGAACAAAGCTTTTACTCTTCTGAAACTTTAGGGTGGTACAGGGAGAACTATAGCAACTGCAACAACAATAGGGGTGTCCAGGTCATGAACAGCCATAATAAGGTTGAGAGGAGAGAATTTTTTCAAGGGAACGGCAATATGGTTGAAGGGTTACGAGAGAAATCGATGAAGGATTACGATATAATTGAAGTGGATGCAGCGGATTTACTAGCTAAATACACACACTATTGCCAAGTTTGTGGGAAAGGGTTCAAGCGTGACGCAAATTTGAGGATGCACATGAGAGCTCACGGTGATGAATATAAAACTAGTGCCGCTTTGAGCAACCCCATGAAGAATAGCAACGAAGATGCAATGGGAGACAACGATTCGTCGATGAAGATGCCAAGAAAGTACTCTTGCCCACAAGAAGGATGTAGATGGAACCAAAAACATGCCAAGTTTCAGCCATTGAAATCCATGATATGTGTGAAGAATCATTACAAAAGGAGTCATTGCCCTAAAATGTATGTGTGTAAGCGTTGCAATATGAAGCAATTCTCTGTGCTGTCCGATCTGAGGACTCATGAGAAACACTGTGGAGATCTTAAATGGCAGTGTTCTTGTGGCACTACCTTCTCTAGGAAAGACAAGCTTATGGGCCATGTTGCTTTGTTCGTTGGCCACACTCCAGCAGTAAGTAGTCTCCTTACAAAGCGTGATGGAAAAGCAGTTATCAACCAAGCGACTCAAATGCAACCATATGACAGGTAATTGAAGTCTAAAACAGTGGGCAATTATCTGCAGATGACAGGAGTGCCTGTTATGACTACCATATGTTCAGCTTACACTAACTTTGCAACAATTTTTAGGGGATGAAGCAACTACACTCTACCAGGAGCTTCCACTTCGTAAGCTCAGAATCTCTCTTAGAATGGCTTTCATCCAAGTACGGTACTAGTTGCAATAGTGAAGGGTTAGTCATAAAATTGTTTAATATACAGTATATATCCATCGAGTGTTCTGCTTAAGTCTCAGCATGTGTGTAAAATAGTATAGTTTTAAGAAAACAATACTTTAACATACTATATATGATTTAGACTTACAAAATCTTTAACTTATCTAAACCAGGCTCATGCAAGCATGATAATCCATGAACAGTACATAAAGCGCATGCGTCTGCATTTTTGCTGTTGTTCTTACACCATTTTATATTTTTTTTCAATTACGTGGAATAATCATTATTGTTGGGAATAATTAAACATTGCAACTAAGTTACTAGTTGAGAGGTTTTTGAGGCAGCAGTCTAAGGATTTGATTCTTTAGAAGGTAAGTAGCTACTTAGTTTTGGACTGTGTTCTATAAAGAACCAATATGATTGAGACTAAATATATGACAATAATTTAGCTACTATTATTGTTTATCATTAATAAATAAGAATTTTTTTATAAAAATACCAAAAAAATTTCATATTAGTATCGATTGTATTTATTTTATAACTTTTATGTATACGAAAATAAAAGATATGAAATTAAACTATCAATTTGGTGATTTTAGTCATTACAAGATCATAATTAGTTTAGATTAAAGAACTAAAATTTTGTTTTTATTTTTAAAATGAATTTATTTCACCACTTAAAAAAGTTCAAACAATAGTTACTAATCCCTATATCAAAACTTTGCCTTTATATTTAATATCTCATCATTTTATAAAATTTCAATGTCAGAATTTCAATTCCTATATAGAATTTTGGTAGGTATTATAAAGTGAACATAATGTGTAAGCTTGTTTTCTTGAATAAGGGCCTATTGTCATCCTCCACTTAAATCTAAAAATCTTATTTTAAGAAAACTTCATTGGATTTCTTCACTTGGTATAACTATCCTTTATTTTCCTATTTTTTATCATCTTAGATGTTACCTAACAAATTTGAATCATTGCAATAAGAAGGAGAAGAAATACAGGTCCTTGTATATCGGAAGCCGAAATTAAATTCACGTGTTATGGCTTAATCTTTCATTTTAAGAGATTAGTAAATTTAGCTCATATCAAATAAAACTGTTAAGATTATTCATGATAATATATTATCCCGAAAATAAAATTTGAGAAAACATAAGTTTACCTCATATCCTGATAGAATATTATCAATTTACTTCTTAAGATGAGCATTGCATTGCGGGGCAAACAAGCAAATAAATCAATGAAAAATATTTTAATTTTCATATATGTGATTTTTTAGACTTCTCTTAAATTTACGCAATGTGTAAAACTGTATTTTGCGAAGTTTAGAAGAGGGTCATCAATTGTATACAATCTTTCTTTTGATTTTTATAAAGAAGTTGTTTCTGTATCCCAAACTCGTAACTTTTAAATAACAAAAGAGTAACCATGCTTGATAACTTAATATGAGGCAATACACAATAAGAGCGCATCATCTATGTTGCCGAACTATATATACTCCTAGTTTCTCAAAAGGTAGCTAGTTTGGACATTCATGGACAAATTCTGACACCATCTACCACTTGACTCCTATACACTACTTAATATGAAGTTGGTCTTTGAATATCCCGTCCTGTACATGCTGTTAACAATCACTAGCTAATCGATTTCCGCATGCACATAATCAACAAAAACAAAATTTTGTTCAAGTTGATGCAGCAGATAAGCCAATCCGGCACTCACGAGTGCAAGACCTGCCAAAAGAGCCCGAAGCTTCACATCTGAAGGAATGCCAGCAGTTGCGCAGAAAGCTACAGTTGCACCAACTAGAACCTTTTGGAGCGTCTGGAATGCTTTATAAGCGCTCTTGCATGATAAACATTTTAAAGTATGCTGCTCAAATCTATCCAACATCTGCAATCCATATCAATGGAACAGACTATAACGAACAAAGTTGACTTAAAGGAATCCAGTGTAAGAACAAATTTGGTGTTCTTTGGTAAACATGAAACAAGGATACCATTAAGTTTCTGTTCCTGTAGAAGTTTTCTACCATTAAGTTTCTGTTCCTGTAGAAGTTTTCTACTCATGTAATTTAGTGTCCTACGCAATTAAACGTAGTTTCTCTAGAATCTAACAAATAATTTTTGAACTTAATACTAAAATCACTAGATCTTTAATACCTGACGTTTTGATAAGACTGTTGATGGCAAAGTCTGTTGGTCAGTATCGCCAAACCACTCAGGTTGGCTATTGCCATGTCGCCTCAGCCAATTTCGAAATGCTAATACCAAACGATCTGCTTGAGTTGGTGTAAATGTGAGTTTCGTATACTCCTTGTTAACATCAGTAGAACCCTCCTTTGATTTTGAAAGAAAGATTTTCTCTTGACCTTGGAGGACAATCATGTCTCCATCATAAACCTTATTTGAAATCCAATGCTCATGCCATCTAGGAACCAGCTGGCATAACCAGAAATCACTTTAGCATCATATGCAAGCATTTACAATCAGAAGAACTAGGCAAGGACAAGATAATTAATCAACCATGATAATTAATCTACAAAATTTGAAATGTCAAGAGCATAAGGTAAAAGAGCATAGGCTAGCCAAGCCCCATCCCAGCATTGTCAATGTAATGTTCCAACTTCACAAGAGGGATAGCCAAGTATAGGAACTGTTAATTTGAAGTCAAATTAGACTAAACATCACATAACATCCTAGTATAACAAGAAACAGGTGAATATAAGGCTCTTTGAAGTTTCAAAGCAAGCGATGTAGAATCAGGAGGTTATAAATGAACAAGCAAAAACGTATACTCTTTCTGATGCTACACCACCAGGAAAGTTGAAACGTATAGAAGTTTCCAGCAACATAGAAAATGATTTCTACTCTACATCGACAATTACAAGATATGAATGGAAGAAAGCTACCACCAAGCGAACTTAATACAAAAAGAAGTGCTATATACCAAATAGGATAGGTTTACTCAAGAAGACAGAAGCTTTAAGGTTGATGTCAAGTTTAACAGTATCAAACAATCTGCCATGAAATATACAAATTGTATGCACAGAATAATTTTGGGAGTAAAATATTATCGAAGTCAATTATTTCAAGGATTCGATTTGGGGAAAGAACAGAATGATGCTAGTTATTTATGATATGCAAAGGGGACAAAAAGTTCCACTTTTCAGATAACATCAAAAGTGACAATGAAATCATAGACAAGAACAATGAAGGGCAATTGAATAATACCATAAACAAGGAAAGAATGGGTCTAATTGAGAGATTAGAAAATGAATATTATGTTAAAAGATCCCCACAGATTGCAATGCCAATGGCATGATTTGAAGACAGATGAGAAGCACAACCATCATTGGAACAAGTTTCAAGCACTACCTGCCACCAAGCAGGCCCTGGCATTGTGAACTGGAAGAAGTTTCGAGCACTACAAACAATTGAACGGGTCTTCCCAGGTGCCATTGGAACATTGAAGGAGCAAATCCATATTATCCATTTCTGATCACCTAATATTGGAAGTTTTGTGTCTATTTCTATTCTGGACAAACATTAGTATCAGAATACTTCAGAAATATTCAAAAACATCAAACAATAAACTGTCTACATAATTTAGTCGGCCGTGCATTCTCAGCAAAAATTTGACTCATATAAATGACAAATAATGGCAAGAAAATATGCAATGCTCGACATACGTCAGAGGTAAGCTTACTTATTCATAGCATAACAAGGGGCTACAAACTTGGCACTGATCCTTGGGTTTCCATCATTAGATCCAGTAAAGCCCCAAGGCCCACTAGACTCCAGCTTAAATGGCAAGGGCTTTGCTCTGTCTCTCCTTCCAGTAACCTATGATTTCATTTCAAGGACACATTCTACAAATTATCAAGCACCATTTCAAGCAGAAACCAGAGGAACAGAAAATTTCACACTAAACAAGATTCTTAACAGACTAAAATAGCAGAATAGATGAAGTATGCAAATCCATACTACTGAATGATTAAGAAAAGCAACACAAAGAAAGCCCTAGAATATGATTAATTGTAACTAATTTATATAGTTAAGTGTGATTGTGCTTTGATTTAGGATTACCCCCAGCATAGGTAACTACACAAGTTACTCGTTTCATCTTGATAAAGAGGCAAGTGATACTCTCTGATAAGGTTCCAGGATCAACAAAATAAAGACAGTACGAGTTAGTTAGCTTAACTAGAGGACGCCCAAGCTACCACGGGAGGAATAATCAAACCCTTGTATTGTCTCACATATCTTATCTTGGAGTAAGCCAGATTGACTCTATTAGTAGAAAAAGAAGTACTCGACATTCAAACAGTGAAAAATGCTTTTCTTTGGCTTTACAAGCTACAGATGTTCTCACCATAAGGGCATAAATTCTCAACCAATATGCTTCAATATTATCGTTACCTTGTGGTGAGCAAAATCAATATGAGAAGGATCAGACACATTCTCCATAAGGGTATCATAACCATAGAACAAATCTCGCTGAATAGTCACGGTTGAGAACTCAGGTTTATCAAAATCCTCGGGCAACCTGAATTATGATAATATCATGTATGGCTACATAATGGCATGGTGTGATGAAATTCATCAAGAAATAAGAATCATATAAATTCCAAACAGAGAGGATAAGTTACATGGGAGGCTTGGTGGTTTTAGCTCTTTCCCAGCCATTCTCATCCGGCCAAACAAAAAGCAGGCCTTGGGATACCAATGAGGGAAACCTAGTAGCACAAGCTTTTGGCGACTTGACTGCACGAGCTTCAGGGCTGTTAGCTGAAGCCTGAGGTATTCGAGTGCAAGATCCACATCCATCAAATGACCATCCGTGGTATGAGCATTGCAAATGCCCATTTTCATCAATCCGTCCTTCCTACACGAAGAAAGGGAACTGATCCTCAATTCCAACAACATAATCTACGAGATGACAGCATGACAACAACAAAACTAGCTCTATCTCTTGTCCAACTGATCAACAGAAATTCAACCTTGCATGAAGAATTTATAATTAGCCCTAAATTTAGTTCATGAAAATTGGCACTTAAATTTATAGAAACACCATTTTGCAAAAGCAAAAAACTTCTATTATCATCAAATTCCTCAACTCACAAAGCAAAGAGCCATCCAAATTTATGCAAAAAATAGAAAAGAAGACATAAGTACAAAATCTTACAGATAAAGGAGCAAGCCTATGCGGACACTTGTCATCAAAAGCAACCCATTCTTGAGTAGCCCTGTCAAACCAAAGAACCAAATCCCTACCCAGAAGCTGAAATGGGGTGGGCATGCTAGGATCCAAATCCTCCACCAAAGAAACAGGGTACCAGTGATCTCTCCAACAGAATCTCGAATCACTATTGTCTTCCCCTATCTCTTCACCAACATCATATTCTTGGTTCTGTCCTTCTTCGTCTTCCTCTTTCCTTAAAGATGGTGACGGAGGTGCCGCAACACGTAGAGGACGTACACGTGAGTGTCTCTCAGGTAGTCCTCTGATGTTCAATGATCTTGAGAACAAAAGGGTCGGGGATGCTTTCGTTGGTGACGCTGGTAACAAAGATTTGGGCATGCAAGTGACAGTAGGCACAAGCAGTGCCATTGTTTTAGGAGACCTTTGATGGTGAACTTAGTTGGGATTAGTTAAAATTGTGAGGATTTATGGTTTGTTTATTGGGTTGAGAAAGAAGAAGTGGATTTTTTCGTAAGAAAGAGAAGTCTAAGAGCAGAATTGCAGAAATGGGAGAGCTTTGCGTGCAAGTTTGGATCGTCTTTGGAGCTTCTAGAGCAGACAACGATGGATGTGAAATGATTAGGCAGTCAAATGCTTAGGCAAGCGTTTGAACATGCATGCGAACACTAAAATAGGAAATCAGAAGCATTTTTCATAATGAATGAATGATAGCCACAACTTCTTAAAATACAAAAAACGTCATATTGGATCACCTAATGAGGCACGGGTCATAGCACCACCCACACCGGACTTGTATCTTTTTTTTGGGAACGAAAACAACAAAACCAATAGTACAAACGTCTACAAATGGTGATTCTCAGTATGTCCCGGTGAATTAGCTTAATGCACTCTATTGGGATATTTTGAAGTGCGTAAATGCTAGGACGTGATAGCGAAGCCATCTCGTCAATACATCAATTTACTGAATTTGAATGACTCAATCTCGACTTTGGAGATCCCATATGCGCCTTACCAATGAAGTATCACCAAATATCTGCAGTTCAGACGAGGAAAGAATATTAATAACTTCCAAAGAATCCAACTCTAGCACCACTCGTTTGTAGCCAGGATCTCATGCTAGGAGTAGCTCAGTGTATGCCTCCTAAAGTTTCGCTGTCAAAGGGGAGCAGTGAGCACACTCCTATGTTCTCCAAGAAACCTCCGCACTAATGACCCATACTGTTTCTAATCAAACCACCCGTAGTAGCATTACCGGTGCTCTACTTAACCGCTCCATCTGTATTTACTTTGACCCAACTCTCCAACGGTTTACTCCATCCTATAGGAGTATCCAGTGGAATTTCCAGTGCCGAAAAAGCTTTGCCTGCTACTTCTTTTGTTGTTTCTACCAAGTCAACATAATCTAATATCACCTTGGCCTCGGTAGCCCGCTAACTAAAATCTTCCTAAAAAATGCTCTTATTACGCTACTGTTATAAAAATCAACATAAGATTCCAAAGATGGTTGTCCACTCAAACCTCTGCACTTGATTCAGTTTTCAAAGATTTACAATAAGCCACAAATCTAAATTCTGTTGAAAGAAATTAAAATCTAATCCCGCTGTAAGGAATTGAAGCCAAAATGTTTTCACCCTACTACAATCTCTTAATACATGCAAAATAGTCTCAATTTGGGAGCAGTAGTAACATTTGGAATCCGTGGCAATATGGCGAACCACTCGCTAGTGGTTAGTCAGGAGCTTGTTATTAGCCAGGAGCTACAGAAACGAACGAATCTACTGTAGGCCAAACCATTTCCATATTAAATTCCAAAACCTGCAATTATCTTGCTCAAGATTGTCCTCTATGAGATCATAGGCAGAAGCGACTGTAAAAGCCCTGTTCTTAGCTAGTCCCTATATAATCCGGTCTTCCTCCATCCCCTCATAAGGTGGGGAATGGCCTCAATAGTCATGCATATTGTAGCAGGGACGTATGGGTGGGATTGATTCCAACTCCAGTTGCCATTCTCATGGACCATCTTCCTTACTGAAGCCTGTAACAAATTGTCTGCGGGATGGGAGGTGGTTACCAGAAGTAAAGGACCCCAATCTCCCGCCAGGCATCCAACCAGAAATTGACCCATTTGTCATTGCCCATTTTCCATTTGATGCCTTGACGAACATAATTCCACGAAGCTGTGATGCCCCTCTAGATAATCGAAGCCCCTTGCCTTGCTACGGTTTGGGGGATATTGTGATGATCAAGATGGTATTTGGTGCAGAGGATCTGAACCCATAGAGCGTTTGATTTGGTAAGCACTGTCCAACCTAGCTTAGTAAGTAAAGCATTATTGGAAGATTGGACTTTTTTAATCCCTAGTCCCCCAGCATATTTGGGGCGACATACGACCTCCCACCGAACCAGATTCAATTTCCTCTTACCATTCTTTGTTCCCCAGATGAAGTCTTTCATTATCTTTTCCAAAGCATCACAAAGGTGTCGCGGTAATCTCACCGATTACATTGTATAAATCGGAAGGGAAGAAATGACTGACTGAGTTTAAGTTACTCGCCTGCTAGGGATAACTTTCGTGCATTCCAACCTGCAAGTTTTTGTTGTGCTTGGTTCAAAATATACTGATGTATTTTCCTCGTGGTACGCTCATGTATTAAAGGCACTCCGAGATATTTTCTTAGATTATTAGTACTTTTAAACTGGAAGTTTTGACTAAGTGTACGCGCTCTGTCCCGACTGACATTCTTAAAGAAGAAAATTTTGGTTTTCTCTTGACTGACTACTTGTACCTGAGCTAGAGATGCTTCAGCAAACAGAACCAGGTCATCGGCAAAGAAAAGGTGTCAGATGGGAAGTTCGTTTCTACTCAGAAGAAAAGGGTTCCAGTTTCCTTTGTGGACCTCACTGGAAATAAGATGACCCAGTCTTTCCATATAGAGCACAAAAATGTAAGGAGATAAAAAGTCTCTTTACTGGATACCCCTAGCAGGTGTAAATGTTTCAGAGAGGATACCATGTCAAGAGATTTGCATAGATACCATGGATATGCACTTCACAATGAGGTTGGTTAAGGGATGCGATATTCCAATATCTCTTAACGTATCATTGATGAAATCCCAACTTAGTCTGTCATAAGCTTTTTCTAGGTTAACTTTGATAGCCATAACCCCTAACTTCCCCTTCTTTCTTCTCATCGAATGTATTGCCTCCTGGGCAATTATGATTTTGTCCATTATATGCCTGCTTAGGACAAAATTGCATTGTGTCGGAGCCACTAGAGATCCAAGATGATGTTTCAGTCGGTTAACAATAACTTTCGATAGAACCTTGTAGACCATCGAACATAGACTAATAGGCCTGAATTGGGTGATAAAGTACGGGGAAGGCACTTTGGGTATTAGTAACAGAATAGTTTTATTGACCTCCAACTCCTAATGCTCATGGCGGAAGATTTTTTGTATAAAATCCATTACGGTGGGCCCAACCTTATCCCACTTTTGCTGGAAAAAAGAAGCATTGTAGCCATCAGACCCTGAGGCTTTGCTTGGATTTATTTCAAACAATGTGTTATGGATTTCGGTTGAGTGAACAAGAGCAGTAAGGTCCTGTATGGTCTCCTCCAATAAGGTGGGGAACTCACCGGAAATAGGAAAGCTGATAATAGTATTGTCATTTGGCGTAAACAACTTTTCAAAATACTGCATGGCCAACTGCCTCATTTGCTTAGGATTAGTGATCAACCGTCTCTCATTATCAAGTAATCTAGATATCCTCAATTTTCTCTTTTCTTCATTGCTATGGTATGATAGAATTTGGTATTACGGTCTTCCTATAAAAGCCAAACACAACGAGACTGTTGGTTCTAATAGATCTCTTCCTTACAAAGGACTTGAATTAATTCTCCCCTAAACGAATCCTCTAATGCAGTCAGGTATTCGGATGTCTCTACTCCCATAAACCTTTGAATGCCCGCCAACCTAGCTAGAAGATGCTTCTTTCGTTGGAAAATATTACCAAAAACACTCATGTTCCAACTCGTGAGTTTTGTAGAAAAATGTTCAAGAGCGATAGTCATAGTAGTCCGTTTGGGGTGCCAATGTTCTTCCAATAGTTGATCAAACTCTACATGAGCTAACCAAGCTAATCGAAAGCGAAAAACTAGAAGAGTCAGCTCTCTCCTATGGCTCCTTTCCAATTCCAGAAACAAAGGCCAATGATCCGAGCCTAAAATAGGCAGGTGGTGGTTAGTCACGTGGGGAAAGGACTCGAAATATGTCGCAGAGCATAAAAGTCTATCTAGTCTGGCTTGTATATTCCCCCTCCTCCTTGTATACTTAGAACCCACATATCCCAAATCATGCAAACCACAACATTGAACACATTCCTGAAAATGTTTATTTACCATCGGTCTTGAAAGAGACCCTTCCTTTTGTTGGTAAACTAGGTCGGGATCTGATCCGACCCGCAGCGGAATAATCACGAAACTTTTTGGTGACTTTTGATTTCCCGAAAACCAAGATCTATTTAATTCTATGAAATGATTAGCATGAATCATAATAAAGCGAAATTTAATTCGTACCTTATTTCGAAGCTTGATCTTTATTTTGATGCATCCCTCGAACAGTTTCTAAAACCGATCCGTTCCAACCACCGTAGCCGCACAAGTGTCTGGCCTCTAATAGTATCCACAGAATAGGTTAAGAGAACTCTGTAACTTTTACAGAAAGGGATAAGCATGAAGTGCTAGCTCCATAGAGCTCAGGCCTATTTATAATAAGCTTTGGACATTTTAGTAATTTAATTGAAATTAAACTCTAATTTCAATTAAACTTTAATTAGAATTACAAATAATTCTAATTAAATACCAATTATGCCCATATAAGATTCAAT
>JANZXR010000171.1:3932124-3946036 GCA_027575705.1 Erythroxylum echinodendron | reverse complement strand
TATTCCATGGACTTTATCATATACATCTAAACATGTACAAGATAAATAATGCCTTTAAATAATTTGTCACTAAAATATAACCAAAGTGATTGGTGGTAGGGCATAAATCAACACCTTTTTATCAGAACTGGCCAATTTAGTATTGAAATCTCCACCGATGATCCCAGGCATAGAAACTTCCCTGCCAATCCACCGCAGATACGGCCAAAGTAATTTCTATGTAGCAAACTGGAGGCTGGCATAAATCACAAAATTAGAAGATCCATACTTGAATGTGGTGTGGATAAATTGTCCGTGAGCCACCACTACAGAGACATCGAAATCTTCTTTCCATAGAAGCCAAATACCTCCGACAAAGCCATCAGCCTCAACTCTGAAAGTAAAGTCAAAGCCTAGAGTACAAATAACTTTTTGCGCTCGCCTGCAACTAATTCGGGGTTCAAGCAAGACCAACATCCTTGGTTTATAGACGTGTATATAGTTCCGCATTACGGGAAGAAATTTGGGTCCTCCAGCCCCTTGGCAGTTCCGTAAGAAAATAGACATAACAGAGATGCTTAAGGAGTAAGAATGCTCTCCAATACTTACGGGAGTTCTTGGGTTCTGTCACTCACGTCTCCGACCGTATTGTCCTGGGTTTGGAGGTCCATGTTTTCAGCAACGTCCGATGGAGAGTCTTCCTCCATCCTCATCTCTCCTTCCTTTGGATCGGGAGATTTGGAAGGTGGGTGGGGATGTTAAAAAACCCTGGGGAGTAGAGGGTTCTCGAGATCCATGGTGCCTTCCATGGGTTGATCCGCCTCTCCCCCAACCAGATTTCGAACCAAATGACTGTCACATATAAGGTTAGTGTGGGAAGTGATTTGTACAGCGTGATGCATCTCCGCAGGATTGTTTAGTGGCAAGAGCTTGAAGCTTGAGTCCGGTGATTGTCCAAACGAGTTATCGGGTAATCCATCGGACTTATATCTTAGCATCTCGTTAGGGTTAACTGATCTCAGTATTTCCAGCTCAATGGTTGAAAACAATTGTAATGCACTAATCTTAAGAAGTTGGAATTATTGAATTAGTTTAGTTCTTCTGTGCACCTCTATCCACGCAAAACTGACTAATTGAACTACCACCCAAATCTTAAGAGAACTTCAATGCTGCTTTCTTCCGCAACCGAAGAGTCCGTTACCAATGCACCTTATATGGCTAACGGAGTTGATTCGTGACTTAGGCTTACCTAATAATTCTTATTACTAGGTAATAATTCTTATTACTAGGTAAGGATGATTGGAGGCCCGAAATTCAGCCCGTCCGAAATCAACATACTTAAATCGAATTTCAATCGGAACTCAAGATTTTCTTTTCAATTTTAGAACTTCAAACCAAGCCTGAATTAGGACTTTTCACAGCTCTGCCCAACTCGACTTGAAGCTAACGAAGATGACAAACATTTACAACGACAAAAGGAGCGGGAATCAAAACTTTCTTAGAGCGAGTCCAGTTGGCCCAATCGAAAGCTAGCCTTTGAGCTCTGGGACAGGCTTTAAACCGACTAAACCCTAACCGAACTTGAGCTCAAACAGAGTGAGCCAGGCTTGGGCCAAGCTTAGGCAGCACCCTTGCCCGTTGCCATTCTTATTCGTTTGAGAACTAGCTGTGTGTCTGCGTTATGATTGTCTTCGGCCATGTACACTTGACCCTAGGAAAAATTATGAATGTGAATAACTGATCTTTTAAGGTTTACTTATTGTTCGAGTGATGTTGGTTCATTCAAGAGTTATTATTACACAAGCAATCAAGCCCGCAATTGCCGAAGATATAACTACAATTTCATCAACACAAATCACAATCATTTCTTTGAATAACTTTGTGGATCAGGTCCAATATCACGCGAACCAGTGTTAATGTAGGGACCTCGGAAAGTGGCCTGTGGTGGCAGAGGCTTCGAAGAATCAATCACCGTTCCTCTCTTAGACGATCTGCAGAATACTGCCCAGGTTATTCTCTAACTTCATAAAGGGCTATGACAGGTACATTCTCTGCAATATATTTGAGATCTAAGTGTCATAAACTTACGCAATGTAGAAGGGAAATGCCAAGCCTGCGGCAGCAAAAGCAACTAAGCCAGTAGCAACTATGGCATTGCGCCTTTTGGACATGAGGACTAGCAATATCAAGTTACTCACCCAAAATCCTACAAACAAAATGGCCCACATGTCAGGCCACTGCAGTATAATCGCAATATTGAGCGAAAGCAAAACCTTTTCTTCTGTTGCTAAGGCTTCCGAATTCATAACTGTGACCAAGAGAAGCGTCCACAAACAACTAGCCACTACTCCATTGCCAATCGCATCCCAAGTGAGAGAACAAGAAAATCCGCAGATACCCAGTTGCCTAATTGTTGCCGATTCTTGGCATTCGTACGCTAATTCGCTTAACAAACAAAAACTATGAACTGGAAAAGCTAAATTCGCTAACTACATATTAATTACAAGATGGCAGGATTTTTTAACAAGTTTGTTTATTTATTTTCCAATTCTTATATTCTCGAACTAAGAAGGAGAAAAAGAAATAAAACCTAACATCAATCTGATTCAAGTAGATACATGGGAAGGAAAGAACAAAAGATAAGAAATGAAAAGGCCGAAAAGTTGTTAAACTGTAGTGTAAAGAATGAAGTGACGTAGAAATCACCTTACAGAGAGATGGTTGACGAAATGCTGTGATCGGGACGGGAACGGGAAATGCTCGGGAGGGATCGAATTAGAGAAGAGAGATTAATAGAGTCGACTGGGGGTTTTAGGGTTTTGCTATCGTTCCTGAAGTTAGAGAAAGCGAATGTGCTTGTCAAATAATAAGATGCAGTCTTTTTTTCAAAATAATAATAAGATAATTTGTATACTGTAATTCTAAAATTTTATTTTTAACCAGAAAAAGGTAAATCCATGAAAGAGGTTTTGTAAAAAAATTTTTTACAATCCTCTTTTTAAGATCACATTTACCCAATAATATTATTTTTGTACTATACAAAAACTTAAATATACAAAATACCACATCCTTTGCAATTTAAGCCCCCAGAAAAAAAATAATCTTATCTATCCCCTTCTAATTTACATTAGTAGAATTGACATTCTAATTTCAATCAAACTGGAAATTAACAAATTTAATTAAAATTGACTTAAATCTAAAAATAATATTATTATTTTATTTAAAGATAACAAAAATTTTACAATTTAATTTATCATAATACAAAATTAATGAATTAAATTCAAGTTAATTAAAATTTAAGCCAAAATTAAGTCACACCTTAAGGCAGTTAGGTCGAGACAAACCACTCCTTAAAAGAGTCAAGTTGAATTGAGTGAACAGATCCAATTTAATTTATAATTAACTTTAATCTTGCTTAATAATTGAAGAATTAATTGCTCAAACGATATCATTTTATTCAAAACTCAATCTAAACTTAAGTCATGAAAAAATAATAATTTGTGCACATTAATATATTAAAAAGAGTTAAATTCTAAAAAAATAATCTCCATTAACTATAATAACCTAATTCAATCTAAGTGAATTTTTACAAAAAAAAAATGTTACTATTTCTAATATATCAAGAGCTCCTAACTTTATAATCATATTCAAATATTGCAATATTCTTGGGGAAAATATTAGTAGGGAAATGGCTAACGATAATTCGATAAATGCCTTCTTGACACAAGGTAGGGCTTAATTTCATATTTCTAACTATAAAATGGAAAGGACTGCAACATACAAATATATAAATACATATAAACAAATGAAAAAAGCTGAAATTTCAGTCGTTCCATTCCTGCACAGATTACTAAGAGAAAATCTGAACCACCCAAATCTGATGTACTAGACAAAGTTAGCTTTGACTCATAACTCATAAACAAGATGTTTTCTTTGTCACCAAAAGCTTCCTATTTTATCAAGAAAATTCGAGAACAAGCAATTCAACTTCTATAATTTCAAAGAGAATATTTTACCATTGATAAGCTTTCAATTTTTAGCCAGCATTTCTAATTAACTCAAACAAAACTATTGACAGAAAAAAACTGCGCGTCCGATCACATAATATCAGCGACAATTCATGACGATTGATCCAGAAACAACTACAACAGAAGAAACCATTTGGTATGTCAGATAGTGCCAAGCAGTGCCAACAACATCGAAGGTCAACACCATCAAGGTTTACAAGAAAGTAAACAGATATTCTCCATGGCAGGGAAATAACAAAATACCAGAGTTCAAGGTCTCTTCCTAAGGGTTCGCTTATGCAGAGAGAACATAAAAGCAGAGTATATTCAACCCAACTACATGTTTGACATTGATACGTCATCACTTAACAAGCATGCTTTGCTGAGCTTGATTCTCCTGCTGCTGCTGGTAGTTCAAAGGCCTCCTGAATAACATGATGTGTGGCTCGGGGCGATGAATCGCGTAGTGCACCCATCCTCGGCTCTGCTGTACCCCAATTGCACGCCATTCACTCTGTACAACCATAAACACAAAGAAGAATAAGCATTTATTAGCATTGGAGAAAGCAGCACAAATTGATTTTGTCGGCAGCCAAACAGAAAAATCAAAACAATAAAATAAAAAAGAAAAGGAAAACAGTTACAAGTAAATAATAACCTCAGAGAGAAGGCGATTCTTGGGAAGAAGTTTTGCAACATCTGGTGGAAGGACAACATGCCTTCCCAAAAAATAATTAACAGTTTAAACTCCAGAATCCACGAAAAAGAAAAAAATGATATAGGAAATGAGAATGGGAAAAGCACTTACCTGTACTCATAAATGTCATCAAAATACTTCTCGGAGTATTGGATCTGGCCCATTTCCGCTCGGTTCCTCTGCCCTTTCAAAGGCACAACGTTCTTGCTTGTTCTCAGTACGAAATTCAGCCCTGACCTACCAGAATATTGTTGAGAAAACGAGCAAGTTCTCACGATCAGAAACCAAATCAAAGTTCAATTTCGATCAGAATATGAACCAAATTCAATTTGCTAACTGAGAAATCAAAATCAACAAAACAAAGCCGCCGTACCTCTGAATTAGATTGAGAACTTGGGACAGTGCGGAAGAGAGAGAGATATCAAATGATTATTATATGGGTTGAGTTCAATAAAGTGGGGTTGGGGTGAGAGTAACCAGAAAAATCCAATGAGGGCAAATATGTAAATGCATTATCAAAATGGTTCAGTAAAGGTGCTACTAGTGCTAAATTAGCAAATGAGGATTTTGAAATTCAAATTTGGAGTTTTCCCCCGCTCTTCTCCATCTAATTACCTCTTCTTTTAAGCCTTCATATTTTCTTTACCTTTTGGTCCTTTTCTAACTATTATTACTTTATATTAAACTGATGTTACTTTTAAATAAGATCCATCATTTAATTAATTATAGCATAAATTGATAGGAATTCCGTCTGATTCATAATACTCCTGTTTGTTTTGCCATAAGATATGTATAATGTAGCGAGAAAACCAACGTCAGGTACCACAAGTTTCACGAATAACAGTAACTCCAAAACGTGTTGAAGGTTCCAATTTCAAAAAGAAGCACAGCCACAGCTTGGCTTTCTGTACAAATCGTATAAATATGTGTATTTCTACCGAAAAGAAAAAGAAAAGAGATGTGGCAGGCACTAGGCAACAGCCATATGACGACAGACCATCAACTTCAAAATAGGTCATCATCTATCCCTGGACACTGTACATTTTCGACAAAATCTGCATTCCTAAACAACCACTCTTTGGATAAAGTAAATGGCTCTAAGAAACGCTTCCCCATTTTCAGACCAAATATTAGTTCAACTGCCCCGTCGTACGGCCGTTCGGCCCTTGGGCACCGCCTTCCGCAGCATTGATGTCCCTTGAAACACTGTGAATTGGTAATCCCTCCTGTACTCTATCAGCTGTAACAATATCCGTGTATTAATTTAATTAAGCAAAGGAATGCAAGCTCTGCTTGTAAAACCTAAGATACAATTGTTAGGGAGGAACAGAGAGACTAATTTGTACTTATGAAAGAGAACAAAGAACAAACCTGCTCTTGGTTCATCTTGCTGAACCCAAATTTGTTGGTCCATATAGTTTCAGCTTCTTCAGCTGCTGGCAGAACAAGATTTTTCACATTGAGAGAGCCAAGCAGTTTCTCTATTCGAGCGAATAAGGCCTGGAAGAAACCCTGCAAAGCACAAGTAATTTTAATTCAGAAAGAAAAATGCTGTTTCCTCGAGGAAACCAATTATGTAATGAAAAAAGATGTGTTCACATGAGGAAAAAATGACAAGTCATAAACGCAGCATACTCATCACCAACCTGTCCTTGGGACTTGCTACTAGTCGCAACTAAAGGAAGCTCCGCCAGTTCCTCCCCCAGAATCCTCACAATTGCAGCTGATTCAACCACATTGCTGTATGCCAAGGCACAGTTATCAATATAATGTTCATTTTCAGAAAATGATAAAAAAAAAAAAAGAGATCTGTTCATTCTTACTTGACTAGCAATACAGCACAATACACGCCGCCAAGTTCTTGCGTTTTCACATCATTATCCCTAAAAGGACAAATAATGTTATCTTTCACAAAACAATCTCATGCAGTTCAAGCAGTAAATGCACAAAAAGATAAAGAAATTGAAAAAACAATACTGAAAATCAAAACCTGTTTAAAATCCTAAGGAAAAAATTGAAATATAAGTTATTGCTTACCCAAACACCAATGATGGAATGAGGTCAATGTTGCCACCTTCACTTACAGGTCGTTGTAAGATTATTGGATCGAACCTCTCCTAATACCCCATATAAGAAAAACGGAAGAATCAATTACTACTCGAAACTGAAGCAACTTCTATTTTATTTCAGAGATGGGGCAGGAATATAGTAATGATTGCATGAATAGATTGGCACATGACAGTATTAAGACCAGGAAAAACAATGTTCAACATTACTATTGATTATCCTAAGACTATCATCACAATCGATATTCATATGTTCTATAGATGATAGCCAAAAGCATTCTGAAGAAAGCTAACTAGAGATTCCTCACATGAAAGATCTCAACAGCAACAGACAATAATGATTTAGCATCATCAGAAGAATTTTTCCTCCCATTAAGAAGCCTCCATCTCACATCTATTTTGTCACCCATATCTGAACAATTATCTCCTCGCCTCTTCTTTAAAGCATCCAGACATACATCTGGAAGTTTCTCTTCACCACGTAAAACCAATTTCTGCAGAGTTGAATGGATTCTGGCACAACCAGAGCAACAGAACCAGTCACCTTTTGGTAACTCCTGTTGAACAGATGTCATATTCCAACAGCATAAGATCACCTTTAGGTAATCTATTTTTGTCAAGAAAATAAATAAGCACCAAATACAATAAACTTTTGCATGATAAAAAACAGAAATTAGCACAAACCTTCAGGTCGTCCAGTTTGTTATCCCTTAAGCAGCCAACATGATGCTCCTTTTCACACTGAAGAAATTAAGTGTATATTAATGCAGAATTTATCGATAAGTGAATTAACATTTTTAATGAATGAATTATTATAAACCTGATCACAAATTATAACAGTCCGGGGACCAAAATCTCTCTGGAAGTCATGCTCCCTGCAAGACAATGAACGTACAGTGTATTACAGTGGTCTAGAGATGATATAAACATCAAAAGTCGTACAACAGGAAGAATTTCCATTTCATTCAGTTCTTTCCTAGAAGAAGGCGTCTGGAGATTTAAGTCAAGTAATTTGTGCAATTAAGGTAAACAAAGCAAAATATGGATGATGTGCAGACAATAGTTAAACAGGAGTATTGTCCTTTGGTTCTTTCATTTAGAGGAACACGAAGGGTTATTGGCTTGGCTTGAAATGAAACCAAAATGATATGTATCCATGCACTAAAAAGGGTCCAATAACTTGTTTCACCCAATTCATTTCCCAAGTCAAATCACCGAGAAAAACATAAGATCCTGAATCTTCAACTACACAAATCTAAGCTTACTAAGTCGATACAAGCAGTACAAGCCAGCAAAGCAAAGTTACAACTTGTCACAGTTACCTTTCACAAAAAGAACGAAAGGATGAAAGAAAAGATGCAGAGAAAAAATAACTATTGGCATTGATTAGAAAGAAAGTGAGACTCAACCTGCACAAAACACATCCTCCAGAAGCATTCTCTAGCTTCACAATGCGAATGCATCGTCTGGTTATTTGCTCAATGGGATCTACTCCAGCAACCCTACCAGCTGCTTTTGCATTGGCATTATTTTCCACAAATTTCTCCTTCTGATAGGTAGTCAAGCAAACCTTGCAATACCACTTTCCCCTCGGAATGCTAGGCAGAGAAAGACATTCTGGAGCAGGTAATATAAATATTATGCAAATTAGGATTGAGCAATCAAGGAAAAGCATCAGCAATTGGCATCCATTAATTCTTTTAGTGGCTACATTAGAGGAAGCATTAATGTGTTTATATACACGTATCAAGCTTCCACAAGTTAGAATACAATCAATGAGAACACAACTTGCTAGCAGTAAATTTCTCTCTCTCATGCACCCACTCGCACGTGCACACAAGCACCATTTAACCCGATTTGGTTTTTTAATCATTGATTTTAACTACCAAAACTACCTTTGCTACCTAAGATGCAAAGTATAGAGTTGATCTAGACCAATAAACCTCCAAGATGTGGATGTCCGCTAGAAATGATTAGCAGTGGTAAATATGTAGTTACAATTTCCTATAATCAAGAAAAAGTGTACATAAAAAAGAATTCAAATGCCCAATGCCTCTCTCTTTCCAAGCCTTTAACTACTCACAGTTACAAAATAACGTAGTTGTTTTCAAGAATACAAATTGCAATTCCAATTTCCTCTAATATGGCAATATATATGCTCCACAATTATAATAGCACGATTCCTCCTTTTTCTGTGAGGAATAATGTGTCAAGTTTCAAATAACACTACTAACAAAAGAAAAATAAAAAATCACCTGGGTGGAAAGCTCTGGGACATCCATCACAACACAAAAGATCTCCCCCATCTTGACACTTTTGGCACAGGTCATCATTTTCATTGGTAGAAAACTTCCGAACTTTGGAAAGAGATATTGACAACTCATGGAGAGACACCCCATTAGATGTGTAAATGTGCAAGTAACTGTAGAAAAGGAGCAAAAATCAAATTGGAGAGGAAATAAGAGCAAACACTACTTCAAACATGCAAATAAAAAGAACTGAAAAATGAAGTTTGATTAATTACGTGCACCAGTAGCCAAACAACATAAGCTTTCTATTAATGATCTGGAGCCAATAGATATCCCCCAATGGACATAAGACCAATAAAATATGTATACTCACGGTTTCCGACGGGATGCCCAACCAGCATGAGCTTCAAATTGAGAAGGGCTAACCTGCAACACATGTAAAGAGGATCAAATTTTCATAAAGAATTTCATGAAAGGCAAAAACTCCAGAATAAGATAAATTCAATTCATCATTTTCCTATTTTTCTCCCTGATAGGGAAAGCAGGAAAGTTTCTTCAGCACAATAACATACCTCGGAGTTGCAGCAATAACAGAATATTGCAAAACCTGTCTTGTAGCCCGTGAGTAATTTCTGCCAACAATAGATAGCTACACTCAGTAAACATAATTTAACGTTAACAGAAATTAACTTGTCATCAACATAACAACAACCACCTTTCCCTGTGAATAATATGCAACTTCAGTTCCATCTGGCAAGATATCTTCTTCAAAAACCAATTTATGTAATCTCAGATCCCTATCAAAGTGAACGAAGAAACATAAAATACATAACAACAGAAAGCTCTGACAAGAAATATTATGAGCCAAAGAATGATTTATTTCTAAACGAAAGATTAAAAATTAAAATAGATATGGAGACATTAGGTGTCAGAACAAAGAAGAGAAACTAACTTCCTTGTCAGTCTTCCATGGGTCTTGCTCCGTAAAGAGCTATTGTTTGTCAAACTTCCAGAGGATTTTGGAACTGGCAAAGGTTTCGGTGTCCTGAATAAACCAAAAAAAATCCAATATCAATAGAAGATATCAGCCTACCTAATCTTGCCGTTGAAAGATATATTTCATTGAACACAAAAAGAGATGGCAAAAATACAAATGCAACTGTGTATTTGCAGCTGACTGATGCTGTTGTCTGAGCATTCCTATGTTGCTAAAAGACAAACTCTAACCGCAATTAGACGGAATTTCAGTAAATCTCGTGCACAGTCAGAAACCACATTCTTGTGATTTAGAACATAAAGAGGCAGAAGTTTTTGCAAGTTTTCCATCTAAAATTGGCACACAATGTTTAGCAGCCAATTAAATGCAAATATACAGTTGATACTTCAGTTTATATTAGCAGCATTTCTATTAGGGTTTGATGACAACCAGTGAAACAAAACCTAAGAACAGCACTCAATTCACAGGTTCAATGCTCTCAAGAGAAGACAATAAATAACAGATAGTCATAGTCTACTTGGCTATCTATGATCACGCAGGACCAGTTTATAACAGAACATAAATCGCCATTCATGCATGAAAAGGTTCTATTTGGAATAGTTGATTAGATTCATTTAAGAAAACTAGGTTAACTGACGGAACTCATGGTTTGTAACATTGATTACCCTTCATTTGTATCACTCGCTCCTGCTGAGACAGAATCAGAATCCACAAACTCCATGCACTGACCACAAAGAACCATTGAATTTCCAGAGTTGACATCAAGAAGAGGGCCTAAAATATGTATCCCAAGGCCGTTACGATTTTTTTTTTCACAAAAGGAAGAAAACGCATTGAACACGATGCAAGAAGGGAAAAGAAACCTCGGCAGTTCAAGCAGAAATTAGATTTCTTCAACGCCGAACGCCCAATAGAAACTTGCAATGCTTCATCTAAGTTCTCCAAAGAAGCGTCCCTGCAAACATTTATAACATCTCGGAGTGTGTTTCCATTCTCTAGGTAAATATACTCTGGTGGCCGCTTATTTGAACTGGCTGCATGCAGCTCAAATACGATGGGCGTAACAACCTATTTGACAGTAAAACAAAGAACTATATTTATACATCATGCGGGGAACTCTTTATGGGCAAACAAAAAACAACTACAAACAAAGACACTCACATCATTTCCTTTGCAAGTTTGGCAAAAACACAAAATTCCCGATCCTTTGACCACTCCGCGCAGCCCTGCCTCACCAACTCTAGCCTACAAACAATTAAATCAAATCCCAAATCAAAAGTTGAACTAATATCAAGCATCCGTAGTAGAAACATTTGTGGCGTGCGAAGCCATACCTTGGAGCCCCGCAAGTACTTCACTCTCAGCCCTTCGAGTAGTCCTGATCCAAGAAGATCCTTCAACTTGATACGGAACTTGCTATTTTTTGATGTCTTGAGTGACGATGAGGCATTAGCAGCAGCAGTAGCAGTTGTGGGTGATGAACTTCCAAAAGCACCAGTCTTGGCTTCAACACTATTCTCCGCCACAGCATCCTCACAAATGGATTCCTTTTCAGTCTCCTGCAACTTCAAGGCTGACCTCGTAAACCTCTTAACAAAATGTTTTTGCTCCTTACGCTCGCCACCATTTTGCAAAACTAACAGTGGGCCATTACTACCCGCCTCACCATTCACCAAATCCGGCGAGGACCCACTTGTTCCTTCTTCAAGTTCATCGACGCCACCACTCATTCTTACTTCTGGAGAACCTTTTGTTTCCAAAACCCCATCAACCAATTCACTCTTAGAATCGTGAACACCTATGGAAGACGGAGCCGTTTCATTAGTCCCTTGCTCACATTTATTTTCTGAATCAGGAGCACTAATTGACTCCACATTCTCTAGACCCTTTTCCCGGCCACTAAGACCACCCTTCCCAATGACCTCTACACACTTGGAATCAGCACCATTGTCCTTACCTTCCACACTCTCCAAATCGCCACTCCTCCCAATAGTCACGGATTCGATCAAACCAACCTTTGCCTCCTCATCCCCACTCCCCAATTCAACCACATCACTTTTCGCCTCCTCTTCTCGCACAATCTCCATCATATCTCCACTACCCACTACTTTCCCCACCAAATCACTCAACTTCTCACTATTTAGGCCACCGCTCTTAGAAACCTTTACACCGTTCTTCAATCTTTTGTTACTTTTCGATTTCTCAGCACTTACATTACTGGCAGGAGAAGCTCCGGCTTGAGCCCGAACCGACCGGGTTCGACCCAACCCGCAGACTTCCGACTGGGACCTGAACGCGAACTCAAACTCACGCTTAAGACCCGGCCGTACCTTGGCCATTAACAATTCCTTCTGATCCGTACCGTTTGCCATAATTAGAGTCCGCTCTCTCCCCCTCTCTTTCGATGCCTAAAAATCAATATTTCGAATGCACTTTATAGATATACCTCTTCTTGATTCTTGATGGGTTGTGAAATTTGAGAAGAATCAGAAAGAAAGAAGATTGCAGCAACGGAAAGATTAGAACTTAGGGTTAGAGAGAGACAGGAGAGGGGTTAGAGACGAGTCCGTTTCTTGCTTTGTTTGAGGGCGGAAGAAATAGGGAGGAGAGAGAGGACAACCTTAAATTACCTGGGAATGACAGAACTAGCCCTGTTGGGATTTCGTATCCTTCTGTTTTCTTTTTTCATATTTTTCGCTTTCCTCCTAGGTTTCAAATTTTTGTAATTTTACGTGTCACTTAAAAATTTGTATTACCTTAATTGACTATTGGGTTAAATTTCGAAGTTCTTTTGATTTATTAATTTATATTATAAATACAACTTAAGTTTATGATTGAAGACTAAAAATTATTAGCGACTGAATTAGCAAATTGAGAAATTGTTATGATATATGAAAATAATTTACGTAGTTATTTTTATTTTTTATTATACATGAAAATCAATTAATATACTTCATAATCTAAAATGCTCAAATAATTGATACATGAAAATATTATTTTAAATCCACGGTTGGAAGGATGGGCGTTTTCGTCCTTATGAATTATACAGTAGAACAAGGGCTTCGTTTTTCCCTGTTGGGTTTAACGATAATTTGCGTCTTTCCGAGTACCGTACAGCAGTGTGTATATAAAATTCGAAATTCGTGAATTTTCGCGGCTCAATCAATAAACGATAATAGCCAATCAACAAAGGCCAATAATTTTGTAATGGTCGTAGGCCAGGATCCGCTGGGCCGAGTAACACCTACGGCCAGCGATTAAAGAAAAAATAACTATATTAGAGAGTTAAAAAATACCAACATCCCATTTAATTTCATGAATTACTCTAAAATCTCTTATATTTTACGTAATCTTATCACGGTATAAACATTTATTGAAAAAATTATATATTATTAGTTATATTATAAATTAATAATATTATTTAAATTTAAGATAATATTATATTTATTAGTTTTAATATGATAATAAATAATGATTCATTAATTTTTATTTTTGTTTAATAATATTAATAAATAAACTAATTAATTTTTTATTTATGACTTATTTTTATAAAATGTTAATAATTAGCTTTATTGATTTTACTGTTGATAAATAAAATTATAGATTTCTTTATTATAAAAAGTTATCATACTTACATCCCAATACTTAAATAAAAATATTAGATTTTATTCCAAAATATTAATTTATTTTAGTAACAATTTTTCTAAATATATATTATAATAAAATATAATAAATTAATCATCTTAACAAACAACAACACTCAGTAAAAATCTCGTTGAGATGCGGGGTCTAAAAAATTCCAATAGTACCCAGCAGTAACCTTACTCCTAACTAGTAGAGTAATGCACACCGAAAGGAGATGGAATATGAAGTTGGTGACAAAGTGTTCCTTAAGACATCTCCTTGGAAAGGAGTCA
>JANZXR010000171.1:3879923-3900706 GCA_027575705.1 Erythroxylum echinodendron | reverse complement strand
TTTATAATTTTAAATTTATATGACTAATAATATATTTTTAGTTATTTATACAACAATTAATAGTTTATTAAATCAATGGACTTTTTAATCATTTTATCTCTTTTTATCGACCGTAACAGTACTTGCTAAATACCTATTTTTTTGTTTTAACAGTTACCAAAATAACAATCTCAAGTACATAAGTACTTGTTGAGAATAAGCACTTATCATTTCAGTAGGTTATCAACCGCTACCGCTCCCCTAAACCAAGCCTTTATTAGTCGATGCTTCAAAATTGTTGATTAATTGTTAATGAGTTTCGTTTTTAACTTCTTGGTCAAATAACATGTTTATTTTTTTATTTAAGTAGTAACAGTAATGTACATGGGTTGCTTACCCACTGTCTCGTTAGTTACTTAGTTTTAGTTTAGTTGGTTTAGTGTGAGTCTATTTAAGTAGCTAAATTGTTGGTTTTATTTGAGGTGAAAGACAACAAGTTTGTTGGGTATCTTTAATTACTCCTCTGTTTCATTTGTTTTTTTCCTTTATTCCTTGACAAATTAGTATTAGAGCTCCATTTTTTTTTTAGCTTGTGAGGATTGAGTAGCAAAATCTTTTTTTAGAAATGAATGTGAGTGTTCAACTCTAGCAATGACATCAAACAATTTCTCTATTCTAGTTCCTATTTTCAATGGAGAAAATTACTACTCTTAGACTATTAAAATGAAGTCATATTTGCAAGCTGTTAGTTTATGGGAGGTTATTGAAAATAAGTTTGAGCCTGCACCTCTTCTGCAAAATCTAATCTTAAATCAAATCAAGAAGAATAATGAAAAAAAGGCAAAGAAACCGAAAGCTCTATCTTGCCTCTATTCAACTGTGACTAAAGGAATTTTCACTAGTATAGTGACATGTGAATCTCCTAAATAAACATGAGAGAAACTAAAAAAAAATTTGAGGGCAACACTCAAACTTAAAAAAGGAATTTGAGATGTAAAAAATGAAGAATTCTGAAGGTGCCAAAGAATATGATAGTAAACTTATATCCATTGTCAATCAAATTAAGTTCCTTGGTGAAGAATTTCATACTAGAAAAATTGTAGACGAGCTTTTTGTAACGTTTCCTGAAAGATACGAGTTAAAAAATTCATCTCTTGAAGTTACTAAAGATCTATCATATATAACCTTTGTAGAGTTATGAAACACTCTTCAAGTTGTGGACTGAAGAAGAATAATGAGGGACGGAGAAAATAGTGATAAGGTCGAAGGAGCATAAATGATCAAGATGACTTACTTGATTTATTCACTTGTTTTTTTTTTGTTTGCGTATTTATTTACTTATTTTTATTTTATTTGTATTCTTTATCTTTTATATATTTATTGTATTACTTATTTTTATATTTTTATTCATATTTATCTATTTTATATGTTTTTATTATTATCTTTTATGTCTATTTTATTTTAATTATTATTACTTTATTATATATAAGTATATATATATATATATATATGTATATAAGTATATATATGTATTTTACATATATATGTCTATATATTATATGAGCCTATCATAAACAATTTCTCTACAAGTTAAGGATAAGGTTGCGTAGTATTGAAGCTCTCTAAACCTTATATTTTAGCATAACTTTTACTGAATTGTTGTTGTTGTTGTTGTTGAATTTTTTAGTTAAATGATATTAATTAAAATTGGATTAGATTATTTTAGTTAAATTATTAAAGTTAATTGCAATTAAGTTAGATTAATATGATATCATGAAAACTAAATTTATTATAAATTTAATTTAATTAGAATAAGTAGGTCATTTTTTGTATTATAAAACTTGAAGCGTGGTAGTCGTTTGTTAAATGTAGTGGCCTAGAAGCGCAGTCGTTTTGGATAAGAATGATGTTAGCAGTTGTTGGATGCTTTGGCAAGGGAGTGTAAAAGCTCCAGAAAATGTATTAATATCTTCTGAAATATTTTCAATATATATACTCAATTAAAATTTTCAAAACAAAACTTACACAAATAATTAAAAATAAAAAATAAATAACATTAATTAACGAGATATATTTATATCTCATTAATTAATGTTAGAACGATGGAGAAAGTGACCTGTCTGTATGTCAGTCGCTGGTTAAAAATATCCATTCCACGTTAAGTAGCAGCAATGGCCTGATAGGACACGACAGAAGAGATCGTTGGTTTAGATAAGCCTTGGATAACTCATTGAAGAAAATGAGTTGACACCGACAGCGATGATGCAACTCCCCACACAGGGTAATTAATTAATTTTGTCAATTTAAAGATAATTACAAATTCACGTTTATACATCAAACTGATCAAAGGCGACACGTATTTTGTAACGCTATCGGATCACCTACACTAGAACACATTCCCAATGTCCCCACATCTGTGACCTCTAACCACGTATCACCATCCTCCGCCCTTGATCTCTCGCCCACACCCTCATCAACAGTGCTGCGTCCTAAACTTAAACCACCGCCATCGCCGCCGTTGGAGAACTTGATTCCTCTACAAACAGGGCAAGTCACGTTCACCATAAGCCACGTGTCTATACACTCTGAGTGGAATATGTGACTACAGTGAGGTATCAACTTAACAATCTCTTCGTCTTCAAACTCACCTAGGCAAATGGCACATTCCATCTGGTACTTGGCTTCCACATAACAGTAGGAGTACGCCGGCAGTGCCTTTATAATCTCTGGGTCTAGACCTTTGCGCGTTGGTGGATGGCGGCGGTAAGAAGAGAGTTGGTCGGTTTGGTCTTGGGTGGAGAATCTTCGGATGTAGATGGACAAGTAGCCAATGAAGGAGAGAGCAGTCAAGAGGACTAAGACAGTCAAGGCCATAGAGGAGTCGAAGTTTACTGGGTTTGAGGATGGTGACGGTTGTGGAGTAGTATTGGTGGTGGAGTAATTATTAGAGGAAGTAGAGAAAGGGGCATCGTCGAATAGTACTTGCAGCTTGCGAGCGTGGGGCTTCATGGATTGAAGAGCTGCTAACACCACCAACTTAACAAGAATGTAAGAATTGTTTTCAAGGAGAGAGGGAAGTGTAGAGACTGAGAACGCCCTAAACTTAATTTTGAATTGCTAGTACATATAGATAAAAAGCGAATAAAAAAGGTGGAGACAAAGCATGGGCGTGGGGCTCCCTAGATAAAATATCAAAACCGATAAGTTGGCCCTTCCGAGATGTTTTGATATAGAACCTTTGTGCATTCTCTTGTATCTTCTTGCGCCTTGTGGAATCCATTGAAATGACCGCTAAAGCTTACGTACAGGTAAATTACTCGTTGATGCATTCTACTCTTCGCTAAGTGGTGCGTCAAAAGTCCTTTAGAAACGTCTTCTCTTTTTCCTCCTAATGTTCACTCTTTTAGAGCTCCCAAGTTGTAAGCTAGAAAAAGAAAGTTCCCTACAAAAGAGATTTTGATATCATCAGGCTAATCTATTTATCCACCGTTATCACTCAAGCAGTCAAGCTAACTTGAAAAATACGTTTGATTCTACCTTGCTGCTATACGAAGTAACAAAACAGTCGTTTCAACTCTACGCATCACACTTTTTCGTTATTCGTATAATAGAACTGTCTGATGCTGATGCTCCGTCCGCATAATTTGGGAGTGGTGCCCCGTAGGTTTTTAATAGAGGGAGGGACACTGAAAAAATCGAGTATTGTTTTAATTAAAGATTTTAATGGACGAGTGGTTGAATAATCTGTTTATTATTTGCAATTTTTTAAATAAAAGATTATCTTATTTGGTAAAAATATAAATACGTTGAAAGCATATTTTAGTTTTTTCAATTACTAAAATATAAAATTGACTATAACGTTTTGTTTATGTAACATCTTCATTTTATAAGATTATTTCAATTAATAGTAAGGTATATATAATTAATAATTGTTTATCCTAAGATTTTTAGTTCATATCTTACGTTACAACAAATTATCTTAATTACCTCTTAAATGAACAGAATCACTAATTATATTCAGATTTATTAAATCTATTCTATGTAACAAAAAAAATTTATAAAGAACTTGCTCATTATTAATGTGACTATTAAATTTATTTCAATTCATATATATCTAAATAGAGATATTATATATATATATAATATCTCTATTTAGATACTGAATAAATTCCGGTTGTCTTAATAGCGAATGAAAAGACGTTACGAACTACTGTTTTATGGTTTTTAATTTTTATGTCTTGTTTTTAGTTTATATTTTTAAATAAAATAAAAATTATTTGATTGTTGATGTCTAATAATTATAT
Organism: Erythroxylum echinodendron; assembly: GCA_027575705.1. Taxonomy (NCBI): domain Eukaryota; kingdom Viridiplantae; phylum Streptophyta; class Magnoliopsida; order Malpighiales; family Erythroxylaceae; genus Erythroxylum; species Erythroxylum echinodendron. The sequence continues at coordinate 3,896,423 of JANZXR010000171.1, read as the reverse complement.
ATTAAATAAAATTTAAATAAATGTTTTGTAAATAAATAAATATTATTTTAATATCTCATTAATATCTATTGAAAATTATCGGTAAAAATATTATATTTCATTACAATAAATAATTTAAATATTAAATTTTTATTTGTGAATTAATATTTATTTATTATATGTTTTTAATTGCCAAAAAATTTGATATGAAATTTATATATTTTAAAATTTAAATTATATTAATAATTTTAAAGGTTAATATTTAAATTAATTATAAAATTAAATTAAGTTATTTATATTCCTTATAAAAATAAATATTAAATAAATAATATTTATTTATTTAATAGAACCAAAAGAAATCAAAACTAAAAATAAAAATAACTGAATTTAAAAATAAAAATAAATAAAATAGACTAAATTTTCATAAAAACTTTGAAGCACGTTGAACATGCTGCACCTTCAAACTATGTATGAGCCAAGAAAGATGGTCATTGGGCAAGTTTGAGGCGGCCTGTTTGGAGAAGAGCGAGGTTGAAGAATGAGACAGCCCATAATAGCTAATTAGCTTTTGGATGGATGGTGGGTTGGGTTCTACTAATACTTCCAAATTTGAGAAACCGACTAAAAGGCCTACTTTTCTTCTTCTGTGATGGTACAAAGCAGCCAACATTTCTTCATTCACCTAGTTTTCATTTGTTTTTTATTTTTATTTTTGTTTTTATTTTATGTTAAAAATCTATTTATTTGAAATTTTATTTTTATTTTTATTTTTTATAACTTATGAAAATCATAAAAGTGGTTTTTATTTGTTATTTTTATTTTTCATAATTTGATTTACTATCAACTAAATAATTAGTATATCTTAATTTATAAATAAATAAAATAAAAATTATTTATTTAAATAAAATATAATAATTTCATTGATAATTCATCAACAAATAATAGAGATTCAAATCAATTTAATTAATTTATTTATTTATAAAAATAATTTATTGTTAAGCTTTATCTACCTAGTAGTAATTAAAATATTACTATATTAAAATTAACAACTGAACCGTTTTTATTTTTATTTAAAAATAAAAATTATAAATTATAAAAAAATAGAAATGAAACCAAACAAAACCCAAGTAATATGCAAAGAATAAATTAGAAGACAAATTTCTACGTCAGGAGGACTAACATTCTAGAGTTAAAGTGATGATAAAATACTTACTAAAATACTTCTATGTTAATGTACTACTAAACTAATCAAATAATTACATGAGAAGAATCTGTATATCACTTGAAAGCTTTTCGTAAGTACTATGAATGGTTATTCAGAATTTTATGAAAATAAATTTATTTGCAGACAACATTAGGGAATAATAAAATATGTTTCAAAAGTTTGACTTCCATTCCTTTGAGCTACACAAGTTTGAGATCTATCATTTGAAAACGTTATAGAATTAGTGAGTAAATTCAGCTCCATGCTGATTGTGCCAATTAAACATGCTCAAAACTCGTATTGGTAACTTAGTTCTTACATACAGTATTCTCAAATTTAATTTCGGATTAACAAGCTTTATTAACTTGAGATTGCTCAAGATAAATAGAAGATAGTACTGTTACTGTTACTGTTACTCGAAACCTGAAGATAATCATAATTTAGGATACTGGTTTGTGACAGCAGTGAGTATACACTTAATTAACCACCGAATCAAGATTGCAAAACAAAAGTTCTCTCAATCAAAGCAATGGTTAACTGCTACTTCAACCAGTTTCTGAGATTCTCCCCAGTTTTTGAAAATCCAGGGAATTTCTTGGACGAAAATTGGACCATGAACCCTACAAAATTTGCTTACTATGCAGCTCTCTTCCCTACTCACCAATCTATTCATTCTGCTCATGCTTGCTCTAGTCCTAAGCAATTTATAAAAAGAAACAGTCGTGGATATCTTAGTTTGTGTTCTAATAATGTGAGGCAAGAAACGGAAACCACTGTTCTACACGATTTATTTCAGCAATATCGTTTGAAAGTTGTAACAAAAAAGGAGGAGCATAATTCGTAGAGAATCCATTGAACAGTGGTCGTTATTAGTTTTTGTAGTCGACCTAACATCATCATGATCATATCTTGATACAATTTGACGATTACCAAAGGTGTTACAATCAATAACTTCTTAGATTTATGAATATATAAACTCAAGAAAGAGTGGAAGAAAAATGAAAAGCTCAATAACTTCTAGTTCTCTTGATGGGACGATGTTTAACACCAGATACCTGGAAGTTTGATCTGAAGAAAGATTCTATCTCAACCCTACTCTTTGTTTCGAAGAACTCCAACTTAGGAAATTTTCTTTTTGGCAAATCTGCTAGTGCTTTCTTTTCTGGTGTTGGTGGGCATCTCTCGATAGTTGGTATCTTGTGAATAACTGAAGTTGGTGTTTTGCACTCCCCTTCATCACTGGATACTTGTGGATGAGTTACCTTATCATCATCTTCTTGTTCATTAAGATGTTGTGACAAAAATTTTCCATGTTTCGAGAGATTTTGCTCTGACATGGAATCTCTAGGCATGGAAGTGAGGTATGGAAACGTATAAACGAAGAAGCTAGAGGGAGAGAGGGAGAGGGAAAGAGAGAAAGAGAGAGGGTTTTGATTATGTGTTCAATTGGATGCTTATCATTTCTTTCTTATCTTTTGAGATATACGCACTAGTTTGTACTTTCTTCTTTTACGTATACTCTGTATTATACTATCTTCTTCAACACTTTATACTATCTTCTTCAACACTATATAGTTCCATTCTCTTTTTTAAGTCTTATTAAGAGTCTTCAAACCATTAGCAAAAAGTCATAGTTGGATGTCTCTGTCGCAACCAAGGGCTGTGGGTCAGCATTTGTGGAATGTATGGTATGTCCTTCCAATGCTCGGAAAATAAATATTTGATTCCATGTACCTCGGATTGATTGAGACTGGAAATTGAATGGTTGCTGTGGTTTTGGCTAAAAATTGGATGTTAAGTTATACAAGTTTTTCTAGCATCTGATATTGTGATAATACAAAATTAACGGTAATTGTTACAAATATATTATAATCAAATTTAGGTCAAAATTATGTTTTTTAGTTAATATATTTAATCTTTTTACATATCTGATGTAAGATTTTGCAGTATGGAATTATAGGATCATAATATAAATTACTTTCATAATTTACTCTACGTGGACTTCTAGATGTTAAGGATCAAAGTTTTTATCGAATATAAATATTTTATATTTGAAAGTTATTAAATTGTTATAACTATTTTGATAGTTAAAATATTTACCAATTGATAAATTAATGATAACCAAGAGCTTAAATAAATGCTAATTAAGAGAAGAATACAAGAGGAAAATATCTGTTTTTCGTATGTGTTAAATGCGTCACTATTTCTTTACTTATACAATGCAAGAAGGATAATAAACGAAAAGCAAAGAAGCTCCTAAAATATTTACAGCTGGCTTCATTTTTAGCTCTCTCATCCATGCCATACACGTGTCTTGTTTAATTTATCTTATTTTAACAATCCCTCCTCAACACAAAGCCGATTCTTTCATCTCTTGAACCTCTTCAACTGGTGTTGTCTTATCCCTTTAAACTTCCTTAGTTTGAATTGTTGTCTTGTCTTTTTCAAAGACTTTATCTCGAGCAGTGAGTCTAGTCCCACTGCCTTTGCTATATGTCTCCTTGAAAACAACTTCTTCTTTCTTTCTTTGTAACACCGCTTTGTCTCTCTCATCCATTGATGGTTTCGCAAAACAACTTCTTCTCTTTCTTTCTTTGTAACACCTCATCTCCTATCTCACCATCTACGGTTTCATCTTGTAAGTACTTCATTCAGAACAGCAAGCGGTGGTGTGCAGATGAGCCGAGAGGCTTTGTCAACAAATCTGCTAGTTGCTCTCGAGAGGAGACGTGTTTGAGTCGAACAAAGCTTTTCAGTGCCTAATTCCTCACGACATAGCAGTCAATCTCAAGGTGTTTTGTCCATTCGTGGAAAATCAGGTTTGCCGCGATGTGCTCCATTGCTTTGTTGTCGCAACTCAGAGGGATGGGAAGCTGGAAATCGACTTGAAGATTCTCAAGCAGGTATGATACCTACTGTAAGTCTGATACTGTTGCGGACATACTTCAGTATTCCGCCTCTGCTGAAGACTTACTCACCGTTTTTTGCTTCTTCATTTTTAAGAGACTAAGACAAAGCCAAAGAAGATGCAGAAGCCAGTGAGAGATTGTCGAGTCATTGGGTAGGAGGCCTAATCAACATCACAAAAATGCTTGGATCTAGAAGCTACTCCTACTTGAGAAGAAGAGCCCTTGCTCCGGAAATTGCTTCAGGTATTTCACTAAGTGTAATGCTGCATTCAAATGTGTAGTCTGAGGTTTTTGCATGAATTGGCTTAAGTGATAGGTAGAATAAGACAAGTCAGGTCTAGTAAAGTTTAGATAGAGCAGCCTGCCTGTTAGCCTTCTGTATTGTTCAGGGTTGGATAAAATTGTGCCTTTCTCTGTGTTTATCTTTACGCCAGTGGGAAGTGGAAAATTCTTGCCTTTGGTTTCAAGCATATTGGTGTCTCTTAGTATCTCTTGTATATATTTGTGCTAATTGATGTAGATAACTTCATTCGACTAGAAATTTCGACCCCCAAGAAATAGCGAGCTTGCTCTAGATCCTTTATGGTGAAGGCTCTGTGTAGGGCCTCTTTTACATCCTGAATGCCTACATCACTTTTACCTGTTATTAGTAGATCATCTACATACATAGTTAGAGCTATAAAGTCGTCTCTTGTCCCTTTTGTAAATAAACAGTAGTTTGCCTCGGATGTAGCTTAGTACATAACTCCTCATTCCATTGCCTCCCCGCCTGCTTTAACCCATAAAGATTTGTTCAATTGGCAGACCTGATGTTTACCAGCTTTATCATAGCCCTCGAGAGGTTTTAGGTATAATTCCTCTTCCATATATGCATGCAAATAAGTGCTGTTAATGTCAAGCTGGTAGATAGGCCAATCTCTGGCCGCTGTAACAGCAAGCAAAATCCTTATAGTAACCATCTTTGCCACAGGGGAAAATTTATCATGATAATTAATCCCAAATTTCTGATTGTATCCCATAGCCACCAATCTCACTTTATATTTGTCCATGGAGCCATTATGGTTATATTTAACTTTATCTATCCACTTGGTGTCAATAGTTCTTCTTCCTTCTGGCAGTGAAGTTAGAACCCAAGTATTGTTTTCTTCTATGGCAACAAGTTCAGCATCCACTGCAGCCTCCATTTTTCATCATTTCTGGCTTCACTATATGATTTGGGTTCCTGGATAACAAACACATTTGCAACAAAACTGACATAATTGTCATTAAATGTCGGTACTTGAGCCATAAAGGGAGGTGTGATTTCTGTGGAATGGGAGGGTAGTCCGCAGGTTGAGGGATCTGACTCGTGCTAGAAGGATAGGCATTTGTAGGACCTGTAGTAACAAGAGTGACGAATTCGTTCATCCAGAGGGGCCTAGTTCTTACACAGAAACTTCGCCGAGGCTCAAAAGGTGGTATATTAGGCTTAGGTATGTTTTCTGTGTTGCTGGTGTTTGGCTGGTTAGGTTCTGTGTTTGTAGGTTCTGATTGTGGTAGTGATAAAGGTAGCTCATTAGTGCTCTGTGGGGTAAGATTAGTCTGATATGGGTATATGTTTTCGTGAAACTTGACATCTCTTGATATGATTGTCCGTTTGTTTATGAGATCATAGATTTTGTAGGCTCTAGTTATAGGCTCATATCCAAGAAAAACACCTTTAAAAGCATGTGGTCCAAATTTCTCTTTGTGGCAGATTTGAGTAATTGGGTGGTCTGTTGTATAAGGCCTCAAAAGGGGTTTTCTACTTTAAGGTAGAACTAGGTAAGAGGTTTATAATGTAAGTGGCCATAAGGATAGATTCCCTAAAACACCTTTGGCATGTTGGACTGAAACATGAGGGCTCGGGCAACCTCAAGGATATGCTTATGCTTACACTCTACAACTCCATTTTGCTGTAGAGTGTTTGGTGAATGATACCATTTTCTTGGGAAAATTTCTGCATGGTAAGGTAAACAAATTCAGTCACATTATCTATACGAATTTGTTTGAATGTTTTATGAAACTGGGTTTATATGAGAGCATGGAAATGTTTAATAACAGTGTTAACTCCAAATTTGTTTTTAAATAGAAAAGTCAACGTATTTTTGAAAAAATCGTCAACAATGGTCAGGAAATAAGAAGCTCCAGAATTAGAACGAATAGAGTAAGGGCCCCATAAATCAACATGTATTAAGTCAAAGGTTCTAATGTGGTAATACTGCTTTTAGGGAAAGGCAAGCGATGTTGCTTTTCCATAGGACAAATCATACATATATGTGTTTTTGTGGTAGCCACATGGTTCAACTAGGAATTTGGGATAGCTTTTTCATTGAGGCGTGCCCAAGCCTTCTATGCAATAAATTGGGATTATTTTCTTGGGTATGACTTGCACATGTTGTTTCAGGTTTGGTCTCATGGTTTAATGCATACAGGCCACCCTTTATTGAACCTCTTTCTATCACCTTGCTAGTTGTCAAGTCCTACAAAAACCAATGATTTCGGAAAAAGGATACACAAGCATTTGATAGTTGAGCTAGCTTCTTAATAGAGATTAGATTGCAGGTAAATGTAGGGATATATAACACATTATGTAAGAGTAAATTTTCTGTAATTTGAGCAGTGCCAACATGAGTTGAGAGTTTCACACTACCACTGAGCAAAGACATAGGTATGTTGGTTTTAAATTTGGTTAAATGGCTAAGTATTTTTGCATTATAAAAAATGTTTGAAGTTGCTTCCTGTGTCTATTATCCAGATTCCTTCACCATTAAGTGAATGCAGATTATTATATGCTAAAGCCTTACCAGAGGGGCCAGCAAAACCCATGCATCTGGCAGATTCCGGTGGAGTGCTCCCTTGGCTTCTCAATTATTTGCCAACCTCCATCTGAATGATGTTGGTAAGCTCATTACTTCATTCTATTTGTTTTGTCAGCTCTTTGCTGTTTTCCACAGAATAATCACCGGTGACTAGATTGGCCTTTGCTTGCTTTCTTTTTGCCTTTAGTTCACTGAACCACTCTAGGTAGCCATGGAGCTTAAAACAGGTATTGTGGGTGTGACTAGTGCCTTTACAATGGGAGCATACCTGACCTTATTTGTTCTTCTTTCGATCTAGTTCCTTGGTAGTTCCTCTTGAACTAGCATAGAAGGCAGTGGTTGAGGCATTAGGTAAGCTCCCTTACACTTCACTTTGTTTCTCTACACTTAATACCATTGCATATGCACGATTCACGGAAAGTAAAGGTTCTGTGATTAAGATCAAATTTCTCACATTTTCAAATGTGTCGTTAAGCCCCATCAGAAATTACGTAAGGCAGTCAGCATCTTCATTCTCATTGATCAGAATAGGAGCAGAGGGGGTGGTCTCAAACATCCCAGCTCATCCCAAAGTTTCTTCATCTTTGTAAAGTACTCCATAATCGATAGATCATCTTGAGTTATGAAGGTAATCTCTCTCTTAATCTAGTATAATAGAGGGCCAGTACTCCCTCCATACCTCTCTTTTATGTTTAACCAAAGCTTCCGTGCAGATGGAGTGTACAAAAAAGCACTGGACAGTTCTTTGGACATCAAATTGAGTATCCAAGAATGGACCATGTTGTCCGTTTTCTGCCATTTTTCATTATATGCAGTGCCGCGGGTGGGTTCTTGAAGCCGACCATCAATCAAGGCGAGCTTGTCCTTGGCTTGGAGGGAGATGATCATGGCTGTGCTCCATCCTAAGTAATTCTTTGTATCCAATGGGTGGGTAACTAATTGCATTCCTGGCTGATCAGAGGCCTACAGGACTAGGGTTTCTTCAAGCAAATCTGTATTTGCCATGATTAAGGTCAAGAAAGTAGGTATTTAGGCTAGTTTAGGGTTTAGTAGGGTAATGTAATTAGCACAGGTGCTCTGATACCATGATAAATTAATGATAATCAAGAGCTTAAGTAAATGCTAATTAAGAGAAGAATATAAGAGGAAAATATCTGTTTTTTCATATGTGTTAAATAGGCCACTGTTTCTCTAATTATACAATGTAAGAAGGATAACAAAGTAAAAGCAAAGAAGCTCTTAGAATATTTACAGCTGGCTTCATTTTTAGCTCTCTCATCCATGCCATAAATGTGTTTTGTTTGATTTGTCTTATTTTAACACCAATAATTATATAAATCTCTATTTTATTCATAACAAGTATCCTTATCCATATTTTCTCTTCACTCATGATGTGATTAATTGACTTGAATTATGTAATTATTATGTTTGTTCAATAAATCGTATGATTAACATACAAGGAGAGTATACTATTATATATCTACTAGGAATATAGGTCATCTGGACTAATAAATCGATTTCTGATTAGATTTAATATATTGTACCTTTGACTATTTATTGCATTAATCATTATCTTAATTTTATTATATAAAAGCTTTATATTCCTCCTACCTTCTACATAGAAGGTATGTCTTTTTAATACATCATGAAGCAAACTCAAATTTATAATGATTTTTTTAAAATTCTCATTCTTTTAAATCATATTAACTTGCTTTTCTATAATGTCTCATTGTAACCAATCGTTCATAATTTTATGGTAAATTTTAAAATAACAACCACTAATCGATTATCTAAAATTAGAATACAAATAAAGAGGGTATTTTAGTTTGAAGTTCACATAGACTCAAGGATTATCATACAATATAAGTAGAGAATACGACTTACATTATCCTTATCAATCTTTTAGGCATAGATGATACGATTTATTTGTTACAATATTAACTTTATTTAGCATAATGTATGTCTTATTTTATAATATTGTAGATGATAGTTCAAGAATACATAATACCTAACTTGAGTTTGCTTGTTTACTCATTCAATCTACCTTTTAGAATTCACATATGTTAAAGAAAGATTTGGTGAACACATTATTTTCTTAGGTTATGTCTTCACTAATAACTCCTTTTAGCTTTTAATATAGTTATCATCAACATTAAACTTTTAGGCCTTGAGCTCTAGTTTGCTTATCTCATCTCTATTTTACAAAATAATAAAGGTGATTACCTGTGTGGAAAGATATATTGCATTTGTCTGACATACTTCTTATATATAGAACCAAATGTTTTATACTTACTTAAACATTCTTTCAAGATTTGAACATTCGACATGAAATTAAGTAGTCTTGTATTTCTAAAATTGAATTTTTATCTAAAATTCATTCTAGAAGTTTAAATTTAATTCTCAATTAAACATATATTACATCATATACTAAATGAAAAATAAAACATCATCATTGATAATCAGTATTTTGAATATTCACGTGGAGGAAATAAAATAAAAATAAAATTTAAATCCTATACAATCCTATTGAAAATGCATACTTAAGAATTAACTTTGTCATAGGATTTATAATCACTTGTAGGAATATGATCTATATTCACTTTGCCTCGAGCTATTATGTCTTGAAAATGCATACTTAAGAATTAACTTTGTCATAGGATTTATAATCACTTGTAGGAATATGACCTATATTCACTTTGCCTCGAGCTATTACGTCCTTAATATAATTATACTTGACATCTGTGCATTTGATTTTGTAATAATACTTGGGTTCCCCTGGTATACTTGAATATTCTTTTTTTTGCTCCCAATACGTTTGTTTAGTATTCGATTGATATCTACTAATTATTCCAACAACAAAGCATATATCTAGTCTTGTTCACAACATAGTATATGTGAGATTATTGATTGCACTAGATTGAAGAACCTTTTTTTTATCTCTTCCTTTTTTGTGGCATATGAGGATATTGTCTATTATTTAAGTGATTATATTTAACTATAGGCGTAATAAAATGATTTACAATTCTACATATGAAATTGTGCAAGTATTTGTTTGATATATATGTACATGTCTATAACTAATATGATATTTTAATAACTGATTTGATAGGTACTCAGTTAAGTACATATATGTCTATCAATAATGCATCACCCTTATAGATAAGTTGTGAATTTATTTATGTCAATCATATGCCTAACTTTTTGAAGAAGAGTTCTAATTTTCCTCTTTGCAACACCATTTTACTTAAGGGTTTGTGGAATTGTCAATTGGCTATCTATTCCTTTTCTGTAAAGTAAACTTTTAAATTGGTTAGACAAGTACTTTTGTCCCTGATTTGTTCCTAAAACCTTTATCTAATAAACTAACTAATTAAATTCATATACTTTTAGAAACAACATTATGCTTCGAACTTGTATGAAATGAAATAGATATAACCATGTTGATAGTTATCACCAAAGGTGATAAAATAAGTATCCGCATGCCTTATCCTCACATTCATTGGGCCAAAAATATACGAGTGAATTAACTGTTATAATTTAATAGCAATTTATCCCTTATCAAATGATTTTCATGTTATTTTGCCTATTAAACAATGTTCATAAGTAGCCAATTCTACTTTATTTATATTTCTTAAGAGACCTTATTTGACAAATAGATTTATTTAATCTTTTCTAATATGAAAAAGTCTATTATGCCATAAATTAGAATTGATTCATAAATACTAGATGATATAATTAAAGAAAAACTAATTCTATTTGTTTGAAAAATAACATCTAATACCATGAAATCATTCAAGATAAAACCATAACCGTAATAATCGATTCTAAGAAAAAGGTACAAGTTCATGAATTATAGTATAGCTAGTTGACACATGTCCTCAATTCTTTTCTCAGTAGCGTACGATAATCATACAACTGCCTCACTTAGTTGATGATGCTTTGTCTTCATTTAGAAATATGTTTTATTATGATGTTCTCATCTTCCAGGACTCTTTCATAAAATCAATTAAAAGATAAATCATCATCATGAATATTCAATAAAAACATTAGTTTCATAAGACAATAATCAAATAACAAGTTACTTTAACATATGACTGCTAAAAAAAAACTATTTGATCTTAAGAACTACTCTAATAAATACATTATTAAATAAGATGGTAACCAAATAAAAAATTTATTTGATGCATGATGCAATTAAATAAACCATATTATTTTTTAAGTAGAGCATTTATAAATAAATGTTATATAAACATGAAATTGTGGCACTCATGAGAATTACATAATAAAATATTAGTCCTTAAATATTTTGGGATGAATTTGATTGAATGACCTTACACACTAAATAAAGCCCATAAAATAAATAATCATTATTTATTTGATTTATTGTCATTATTATAAATTATTTTAAAGAAAAATTACAATAAAACGAAAAGAATTAACTTTGTTTATTTAAGTATTGAATTTGAACCTATTGTTGAATCAACGACTGATAAGTAACTCTTCCATTTGGAAACCTTGTCGAGATCGAATATGATAACTATGATAGATAAAGTACTCGAAAGAATTAGTCTAGTTGGTAAAGGAATGAGAGTACTTCACTAGTCAATTTGGATTTGATTTTTATGAAGGCTACTTTAAAAATAAAAATTTAAATAGTACAAGAGAATATACTCTTAAGATTTTTTTTGATAAAATAATGTATAACTATACTCATAATATATACCTTGGACACATACTTATGCCAGGCTCCTAGCAAACAGGGATGGCAATGGTCAACTTATGGACTGGGTAATTTTTTAAAAATAATTTTTTTAATTAAAAGTGTAAAATAATATTTTTTAATTTGATTCATTTTAAAATGGTCAAATTCAGGTCTGTCCGAAACCCAATTCTTTTAAATAAAATATTTGAATATATATCCATGAGCCAACTCATTACCATCCCTACTAGTAAATAGCTAAATTTTCGATGTTTCTCATATTCATATTGTTTCACGAAGAATTATTATCTAAAATAAAGTTCTATATTAACATTGAGAAAGAGATAAATAATAATGATGATTTTCAAAGTAATTAAAATTAATTTTATATAAATTATCTTGACATGTCATATAAATGTACTTCAAACAATATTGACTATAATAATCATAAAAATTATCAAAATCATACTCATATAATTGCGTCCATTGATTTAATCATTTAATCCACTCAAACAATGTAACACCATATATTAATAATAATAAATTCACGTCCAATTGATTAAAGATGAACTAAAGTTAAAATTAAACTATAATTTTTTATAATTCTAGTTAAAATTAAACTATACTTTTTTATTTTATAGTTCCTTTTGTTCCATTCAAATTACATTTTTAACATTAAAACTCCATTTTATCACAATATTCTTATCAAATTAATCTTATAATTTCAACTAATTGGTTTCCAATGTTTTGATTCATTTTTATCATGGACGCTTCAATTTTCTTATCGCATCACAATTATTCACCTACATATAATGTTAGTTTAAATTTTCTTATAGTTACCATATGTAACTTAATTTTCTTTCTAATTAATCTGTTAATGATATTTACTAAAATTTAAACAAATTTTATTATTAAATTAGTAAGATATAACGATGTTAAATGATGTAAATTTTTTAATTTAGTTTAATAATAATATTTATAAATAACCTTTGGAAAAGTTTATTGATTTTAACTGTTCTAATAAAGTTTAAATTAATTTTAAAAAAGTATAGTTAGTTTTTTAACTAAGACTCTAATTTCATGTATGAAATAATCCTATTTTAAAATGATTTTATCTATGAAATACACTTGAAACATGTTACATGAATAGCTTAAAATGACAATAGTACAAGTGAGTTTTCGAATTTTAGACATAGTCCAAAAAATAGAGCTTATTGAGTAATCAAGCCCACATTATATTTTTACTAGAAATGTATCAATGTTCCAATGTTAAATCTTGAGAATACATGAGAGCTCTCCCCATCATTGATCTTAAAGATTTTAGCACAGACAATAACTGAGCATGAGAAACAAGTATACTTAAAAAAAATGCAGCCCACCTCACAGGATTCCATATCATATTGGTTCATGTGGTAGTAAATTGTGCTTATAAAGACTTCTTGTAATTACCAATTCTACTTAGCCTAAAGTTTTAACTTTGGCTTAAGTACATATTATTAGATTTTTTAATATAGGTAGAGATTAGAATCCACTAAAAATAATTAGACTTTAGTCAGTTATTGTCAAAATGACTGGAATTAGTCATTTAAATATATAATTGATCCTTACTATTCATAAAATTTTAACATTTTCATGTTTAGTTAATATAAGATACTCTAACATTTCCCCTCAAGTGTAACTGAGATTGGACATCCAGCTATCACTTGAAATAAACGCAGTAGTGACCGGACTGGACTACTAGAACTAGACATTTAGACGGATAATTGGGAAATTAATAATCCAGACCAAACCAACTCTGATACCATATTAGATTTTTTAATATAAGCAGAATGTAGAGTCCAATAACAAGAATTGAGATTAGGTCAACCATTATTAAAATGACTAGAACTAGTCATTTGGATAGTTAATTCTTATCACTTATAAACCTTTTAATTAACATTTTCATATTTAGATTCTCTAACACATATGGTTAAGCTAGATTACTTTCCCTAAAGTATACCATAGATTGTTGATAACTTACTTTGCTTGGCATGTCTATTAGCAACACATATACGTGATTCTGAACGTTTTCTGAAACAAAAACAATTGAAGCGAACGCTGAGCTGTTGTGGGTATAAAAACCGTTCATGTGTGTATTGGTAGCATACACCTTTGCTTGTCGCGACATTAATGGCGTCATTATTAATTGAACCCCTTATAAATCACCTCCCCACAACACTCATAAAAGAACTATAACCTACACACCTAAAGATAAATTACGATATAATTAAGGTACATGTAAATATTAACAGCTTCAGGTTTTGAATTTTTTGAATGATAATCACATGTTTAAACCCATCTCCATGTGATGTCTTGTGAGGTGTGAGCTGGATACACAAAGGTGTATAAGTGTGTAGGTTCGGTTTGATATATGTAATCTAATCTCTCAATTATTGTAAATACTTAGGACCCAAAAGGAGCCCTATGAGGAATTCCTTTTCTTCTTCTTGAATTGGAATGCGGTGGAGGTAGAGTAGGAGTCGTGTCTTTTTGTTGGCTTCTTCCTTCACGCGATTCTTCTTCCTCTTCCTTTAACTCCAATCCTCTTCCCATTCTTTCCTTTCTCCCTTCTGTTTTTTCATCCTGCTTCGCGCTCAAGGTAAAGTTCGCATCTCCATTCCTCTTTATTCCTACCAACTATGAATTTTGCACAACATAAGTAAATATGTATGCATTTAAAATTAGAGCAAAAACAAGCACATGTTACAATGGTATTTATTATACCTCCCAAAGGGGAAGATTATGTGAATAGAACAGTAAAGATGGTAAATCTAATCTATGTATTTTCCTCCTTTGTGCAATGGCTATTGACTATACATGGTTAACCAAATCAGATAAACGAAGATGAGGATTGGTAGTAGCTAGCTAGAAACATGAAATGGGGTTTGATAATTAATTAAGAATTAGCGAGAGAATTGAAGATGGATGAGAAGAAAAGACTGACCTTACAACCCAAAGAACAGAAACGAAAGGTGTCCAAGAGACTTCTACCACATATCTCGCACAAATGAGAGCCTTTACCGGTGCTACTGTTGCTGCTCTTAGGCTGTGGTCTCTCATTTAGGAAAAGAACTCTCGCGCTGTTTATAACGTAAGTCTGAACCCCACTAATGTCCAAAACCTTCTGAATCTCAGCAACCCTAACAACATCATGATACGATGACCGTCTGATCTGTAAGCAGACCCGTTTTCAGAGATTTTTCATCACAGAGAAAGAGCACAAAGAAGGAGAAGAATGAAAAAAGAAGCCTACTTGAAGAACATAATGGTCTTTGTGGGTTGAAGATCGGCAATAAAAGCAGAAAGCATCGTCCATATCGTCGGAGTTGCACTCGATACAGAACAAGTTGCACTCGGAACGAGGAGCATCTTGGTGTCTGGGACATAGGTTGAAGAATGCTGTCCCTAACAATGACTCTAACCATGGTGGCACTAGCATTCCTCCTTCCTGCAACTCTCACCCACCCCACCATTGATATATACGAATAAGACATAACCTTTCTATCTATCTAGCTATCTTTAACAAAATATCATAAACAAACAGTCAAACCACACATAAATTAAAGATTGAAACTTTAAAGGATATGATCCCATTTTCATTACCATTGTGAAGAAAAAAAGGATAATGCAGGAAGTGGATCAGTTAGCTTGTTCGATCTTTATCGAGTAGGTGAGATAGAGAAGGAGAGAGGAAATGGGGTTGGGGGTGAACAACGAAGGAGAAACATAAGTTTCATCAACAACATAAAGCAGCTTACAAGAGGACAAGGTTATATTTATATCTAAAAGGGTCTATGTAAGTAACGGTTAGGATTGCTTAGCATGTTAGGTTCAAGTGGCCATTGGACCGTCGGATTAGAAGAGAGATATGATGTGTAACTTAATTTATTATATATATATATATATATACATATTGAGTTTGGAGTTTCCCCAATTATTTTTCATCTTGCTTTGTTTTTGTTGTTAAGGTACACAAAGGTCGGCAATGTATTGAAATTAGGTAGGTCAATTAATTGATAATCTATTAAAAGGTGGAAATTAATAGCTTAATTAGATGTATAGAAGGAGAAGAGAATGGGAAAGATTTTACAAATTTGTTCCCTTGCTGTTTTAAAAATATAATTAGATTGATTTATACTAAATTACTGTAAAATTGATTGACTTTAAATTTGATAACGAACTTTTCACTTTAACCAACGAACTTTTAAATCAACTATCGTAAATTCGTCTAATGAATTTGGAAGTGAATTGATAAGAATCGCTAACCAAAACTATGGATTCAGTTTTGAGCCTATAATGGACAAAAATTAGTAAAGGAAAGGGAAAAACAACAAGAGACAGGACCACATTTGCTGTTCTAGATACACATGCACTACATTTGTCAATAGCAGCAGGACAGGTTTCACTGAACAAAATAAAAGAGATAGAATGAGTGTTAGGGTGACTGATAAGCTTGCAGAGGATAATTAACTGAGTTTTATCTATAGCTTTCCAGTCTCAAAAGAGTGGGATTGAGTAATATTTATATGTATAAGTAATTTTTATTACAAAATAAAGTATAATTAAAATTAAAAGTGTTTTTCATTTTTATGTTGTCAAACAGTCTATTGTATGAAGATTTTTTGAAAAAGTTCTTTTTTAAATGACAGTCAAATAGTCAACTAGCTTCTTAAAAAAGCTCTTCTCAGAAAAATTCTACCGATAAAAGTTCTACTAATATAAGTGTAAAGCGTAGAGCAGACTTCATTACGCGCCCAGGATCGGACGTGAAAGGATTAAAAATGAAGATAATGCGGAATACCTGATTTGGTTCCATCCAATCTTTATGAG
>JANZXR010000171.1:3856353-3870438 GCA_027575705.1 Erythroxylum echinodendron | reverse complement strand
TTATTGTTATTTTAAGTTTTATATTGGACTCATATTTATTTATTTTTAGTTCATTATATAATAATAAACATTGGTGTGTTTTTTATTTCAATAAAATATTTTATTTTTATTTAATCTTTTAAAATTTTCATTTTATTCATTATATTCCGGTTTTACAGCGGTTCACTACCGGTTGAACCTCTAAACCTTAAACCTTTCCTTTCACCGGTTTGATGTCTGGTCCGGTTTTTAAAATATTGAATAAAATCATGTTTTCTATCTCAAACTGGTTTCATTATTTATTAGAAAAATATTAATTAATTATTCAATACGAAATAATAAGAAAAACTTATGCCCATTATAATTCAATTAATCATAATAAATGTTATCTATTTTTCAATTTTAATAGATAAAGATTATTTTTACAAAATTTATATTTTTGATTATTATTTTTTAATAAATATTAAATAAGAGATTAAAATAAAATTAGCTTGTTTTAATGTTTTATTGAAAATAATAAAAATGTAACTAATTTAGTATTTTAGTAAATAAATATTGTAAAAATGAATCAAAAATTACAAATTACAAAATAAAAAAGTGAAACTAAACCATTTAATATTATTAATTATTTTTTGATTTGAAAATCATGCCATCTTGATTCAAACACTAAATGTTTTTTCCGTTACATCCACTTCAGTATATAAGGAGATTGCCAACTCGTAAAGTTCTATTTTATACTAGTGTTTGGTAAGGAATTCTTTAAGAATATAATAGATGGAGAATATAATAAAATGTGTTTTATTTAGTTTATTTTAGTCCTAAAAATTTTTAATGACGATGTGATGTTAATGTTTAGTTTGAAAATATAAAATTGAAATGAAAAAAATAATTAACAAAAATACTAAAATATCCATCGGTCCTCATTAACCTCATTGCCATCACCATCATCATCATCATCATTATCATCATTATGATTATGATTATGATTATGATTATTATTATTATAAATATAGTAATAATAGTAGTAGTAATATAACAAAGTAATTATGTGAATTCCTTAGGGCCCAGTTTGGTTGGTGGGAAAGTAAAGTGAATTTATAATCTGATTCATCGAAAAATTAAGCTATAGAAAGTAAAAATATTTACATGGTTAGATACTTATAAGAATTCTAATAGGAAAGTTGGGTGGATTCTTATTATAGTGTTTAGTATGCAATAGTATTTCATGAAATGTAATTTAATTTTGACTTGTGTTTCTGATTATATCCCTACAAATCGAATAAAAATTGAAATCGTTAAATAATGTTAATTATAATACAAGTTATATTATTAAATATTAATTTTTTTCATTTCTGATATTCTAATCATATAATATTGTTATATCATAAATATAGTATTGAAAAATACTAAAAAAATCTCAACCAATTACAAAGATAAATCTTAAATTCAAATTAAATATCCAAATTTTTTCTAACATTGAAAAAAATACAAATAGTGCATTATTTCAATTAGACAATCTCAAAATGAAAATAAAAAATGTCAAATATTTTCTAAACATCCTAAATTTAATAAATTTGAAAATCTTAAAAAATAATTACTCTTTAAATCTGCCTTAGATGTTCTTCTTTGTCAGCATCCTGAAGAGGAAAAAATAATCCATATGATTTAGATTATTTACAAGTTTTATTCCAGCTCTAATATGTTCAGCTTGTGTTAAGAATTTCAGTTTGCTAAGTTCATCTAATTTTCGCCTATTCTCAAGTTCCTTTTAATTCGGCCTGCAATAGATTATGCAAATTTAGCCATTTGTTAGTTAGATTTCTCCAAACCTTTAGTAAGCTTTTCAATGATACATTCCAAACATGAAACTAAACTATTAGCACTCTTCTTCCTTTTGCGATGTGTTTTCTTTGAACTTCCTTCACCTTGAAAATTACCCCTGATTGGTTGATCTCTTTGAGGCTCAACATCATCATCCTCTTTAGATTCTTCATTCTCTTCATCCAAGTTCTCTTCTATGTTTATATTCTCTAGCATATCTGCGAATGCTTCAGCATTTTTTCCTATAGCTCGATCTTATCCCCAAATAAAAGCTAGTTTATCATAGCAGGGAAATGATTGACTCCTCATAAATGAATTATTCGAATAACTTTAAAACAATCACAGTATCAATTATTTAAAAAAATTAATAAAACATTAATACAAGTAATAATATTTAAAACATTAATAATATTAATAACATTAATACATCTATCATTAGATCAATCATTTTAAAAAAATTAAGTAATCTAATTTGTACTAACCTTTAGATATGCACTCCACACGTCAGCGTCTCTAATAACAGATTTGTTTGTCATCCTAACCAAAACCACTTGTTTCTCCACTATTTCTCGCATCATAAATAGCATGATATTGTTTTTTCAATAATTTACAACAAGATTCAATATGTGATTTTTCTTTTAAACCAAGCCTTGGTAATTTTTGATCTAATATCCTTTTCAGTTCTTTCTTATATCCTTTCCTTAATCCACTGCCATTTTCACCATCAAAATTTCCACTTCTTTCAGTTCAAGCATGGTCTCCACTAACTTTTCATCCTCAACAGTAGTCCAAAGATGGTTACTACCTTTGCCTCTGCGAGTCCAATATCATGTTTCATACTTGATAAAAGTAAATTTATTTTGATATAATCAATGTTAAATGCAATACAAATTATATGCATTTAATTCATAAGATAATTATATATAACACAATAAGTCATATATGTCCTTTTAGTAGTAGTACTGCATTATATCATCAAAAATATGTTCAATGTTAAAAATGATCACACCATACTCAACCAAAAAGCGTACAACTTTTTAAAAGCAAGAATAATTCAATATTAATTAGCATTAAAAATGGAAAATAATCCAATAAATTTAAATAATGCATGTCTTTAACAAAAATATTAAACTACCTAAAGCTACTAAGAATAAAGACCCTAAAAATATGAAAGCCTATATTTTTATCCAATATTTCTATTTTGCCTCCATTCATCAAACATTTGATTGGCTAAAGTTTGTCTCCAATTTGTCCATTTCTTAAATGGTTCAACTAAAGTGATCGGCTCTCTGTTTAACTTAACTCCACCTTCATTTTCTGCTTCTTCCTCTTCTGCATCTAAATCAGCTTCTGCTGGATCAATAGGCATATTTCTTCTTATATGATTGTGAAGAAGACAACAAACCGTTATAATCTTACTTTGCAATTTAATAGGATACCAATTTGAGTTCTTAAGGATATGCAAACAAATTTTCAATAACCCAAAACATCTTTCAATAAGATTTCTAGCTGAAAAGTGTTTCATATTAAAAAATTCTTCGGGGGTATTTAGTTAATATCTTGGAGTTCACTCATTGAGGTGACATCTTTGACCTCGAAATGGTATGAGAAATCCTTTGTCGTTTGTATATCCTGCATCCACTAGATAGTAATAACCTAAAATATTGAGAATATATTAAAATAAATTAGAAAATTTTAAGTAATATATATATTGCATTTTAATATTTCACTTTTTATTTTTAACGTACCATCCCTAATTTATCCCCAAAAAAAAACTTATCATCCCTAATTGTTATTCCATTTATTAGACTTAATGCATCTTAGAACACTCTCGTATCTGCAGCTGAACCTTCCCACCCAAGGAGAACAGAAATAAATTGCATGTCTTGTTAACATACTCCTATGATATTTGTAGCTAGGTTACCTTTTCTATTTCAATACCTAGGTTTATCAGCTTTAGGTACCCTCAGTTCTATATAAGTACCGTGTAGAGCTCCTAAAAAGTTCTACAAAATCAAATTCCATGAATACTTATATCATATAATTAAGAAATAAATATATCAATTGATATATTAAATATTAAATATTTACCTTAAACCATTTCCATTTCTCATCTGTAGAATTCTGAGGTACATGTTCAGGCACTTTAAGCAATTCTCCGTGAAGTCTAAGAACTGAATTTAATACTTGATTAAAATGCCTACTAACTGTTTCTCCTGAGTGTAAGAAATTAGTTTTTATCATATGATTTTTCTCGTGATGTCCAAGAATGTGCAGAAACATTGCTACTTGTTCATCTACAGTTGTGTTCCTAGTATTTGTTAATCGACCAATAATTCTAAGCATACTTACTAATCTTCTAAATGTGAATCTATCCATACGCAACCCCGAACGACATGTTGAATCACTAGCATCTATCAACCTATGATGGTTTCGGGTTTGATCGTATTCATCAACAGAGTATGGAGCTTTCAAACAATATTTTCTATGATGCAATAATATGATCGAAAGGATATGTAATATGACTCTTAACATGTCTAATCGTTTCTTTTGTATATCCATAAATAAATAAAATAATTTATTCTTTGCAGCCAAATCCATTCTAACCATTTTTTTTACCTATCAATTAATCAACATATTTGAAAATAAAAAAATAAGCTTTATTGAATAGATATAAGAAATTACTAATTTTTAAGCATCGAAAATTATTTCTACATAGGTACACCATATGAATGTAACTTAAATATTAAGTAATAGATATTTTACAGATATTATAACTTATTTACCACAACTTTCTCCATAAGTCTAGTTTTCTATAAATTTAGGAAGATAGAAAATAAATGCATGCAAATAATTATAGTATAGTTACAGCAGGGAGGAAAATTAAGAATAAGAAGACACTAAAAATAAGATACTACAAATACACATGAAGATCAATTTTTGCAGTATAATAAATTAATTATACTCGAGGAAACTGCCACAATACGAAGATGGAAACAACAAATGCTATGTCCTAACATTATCAAGACTATTATGTGCAGAAGTATATCGTATAATGAGAGAGAGGGAAAACCAATAGATAATATTTTAATTGATTGATAAAAATTATGAAAGTTACATAGGTCCTGATTGAACTGAACGCATTTGGTAAGAAGTTGGGAATTTAGGATTAGAAATAATCAGATGAAGATGAAGACGACAGAAAAATTATGATGGGAGAAATTGCTAGATTTATTTCTGTAGCTATTTTGATCATTTTTTTAAGAAAAAATGCAAATGCTATTGTAAATCTATTCTAATTAGTCCAATTGAGTAGAAATTGCTTTCATAAATCAAATAAAAATTGCATCTTTATTTAACAAATAATATGATTACTTCCAATCAAGGCATTTGGAGTACAAAAACACCATAATTTAATCTAAAGTGCTATTGATTGAAACAAAAGAAAGCAAGAGCAATAAAATAATTGGTTTCATAAATCAAACAAAAACTACACAAAAGTTAAGTAAGAAGGAAAAATATGAATTTGAAGATTGTTGATTGAAACTTCTAAGCAAAAATACCCAAAATATTGCTAACAGGAGAATAATAAGAATAGTTGAAGAGGAGGTAGGATTTTATAAAAGAGTTTTTGTATAGTTGAGAGCGAAGGAAAGGTTGAATTGACTAGCATATTTTTTAGATTAAATTTTTAAGGAAAGTAATCGAAATACCAAGGGGTGATGGAATTTAGAATCAAAGTAAAGTGCTACTACTTTTCCTAAATTGAGAAAGTTTTTATTTTCCTAATTACTCAAAAAATGAACCAAACGTGATAATATAAATTTTAGGAAACACATTACTTTCCAAAGCAAGAATCCATGCCAACCAAATAAGGCCTAAGGATATTTTTGTTCAACATGTCCTCCTTTTTATTCCAAACTCACCTAGAATAGATAAAGATAAAAGAAATATAAGTTTATTTATTTCTCAAACTCAAGAAATAAGTAAGAAATAAGTAAACCCTTAGATTATATGTTCTAAATTTCTTTTCAACTAAATAAGGAATAATATATTACCAAGGTAAGAATAGATCAGAAATAGAATATTGATTCCAGTAAACCAAACATACTCTTACAGACTTTTAACACATGGCATGGAAGAAAATGTATAAAGAGCTTTGAAATTTTCTCCTGGTTAGAAATATAAAGCTAGAAAAACGATATTTGTTCGTGAATGTGAGAACATTATCAGATTATTTAGAGTAATAACTTTATAAATTATGATAGAAATTGAAACCTTTTGTTTTCTTTTTCTTTTTAGTATAATAGAATAGATTAAATAAGTGAAGTTTTTGAATTATATAATAGTAATCATGTTTTATGAGTTATTCTGAAGAGGTTGAACGACAGTATCAAAGTAATTGCTATGAATTTATAAGATTATGACTTAATTTATGAGCTTATGTAATATAGTTAATACAGTTTATTAATTGTATAATCAAACAAAAATATATTGAGGAAACAAAGTGAGAGTCTTTGAGATTCGTAATTTAACTTCAAATTAAAGGTAAGATTTTATGAATGATCCATTCTTGCCTTCTAATGGAATATCATACATTGAATGAAATTGTACATTAATTACCAAAAAATTACATATTTTTACCCTTTTAAATTGGTAAATTGGTTAAAATGAGATCAATATTCCATTTTATATGAAAAAGGGGCTGTATCCAACAAGTTTTCAACTAATGGATTATATTTGTAAAAAATATTGAATTAATATTTTTATTTCTTATAAAAATTATAAAATTAAATATCATTTTAATTTTGCTGTTTACATGATTTTGCCTAAGCCCCGATAGCTAATAACATCTCCATGCTGAGTATAGCTAACCTTATCCCACAAAGCCTTTCAAAGCGACAACGGCGGGCGAAAGGGTAAAATTACAAATGGCACTATCAAAGTCGGGGGTATTTTCGTAACAAAAATTTTTTCCACAGGCTGGGGCTGGAATCCGACGGGGCATGTATTGGTAGGTGAACAATACAGTTTGCGTTACGTTATTGTAGACTGTATTTGTTATTTGACTTATTTGTTTACCGATACGGAATCCAAACAAACAACAAGAAATGGAATGATGTCAATTGCTGACAATAACAAATCAACTGAATTCAACCAATAATAAAGCCTTAAAAATTGTTGAATTCATCCCCCCATTGGTCACGTTTATCCAATCTCGACTTTCCTGCCCTAATGCTTAATTCTTCCTTTAATTTTCTGTATTTTAAATTAAATAATAGATTAATTATTCAAAAAAACGCAGAAAGAAAAGGGAGACAAAAAGGATTATGAATTGCAAATATAATTAATTAGTAGATTAAATTCCAAGTGGTGGTCTCTTTTTGTTTCTCTTCGAGGAACAAATATAATTAGTAAAGATGATAGGGTCTAAATCAAGGATTTGAATACCCTGTCTTTATTAGGGTATTTCATACTACTTAATTTAGTTTATATATTTATATAAGTCTTATATAAATATGTTAATAAAATTTAATAAGTACAAGTGTTTCTAGAAATATATCTTTTCATTGCAACAATACCAAATTTGAGATAATCAATTGGTCAATGGGTTGTCACTTTTGACTGCATCCTGAATCTTAGGTGGAGCCCAATCAAGATTCAAATCCTCCGTGCCACCGCCATCACATTTTTATGTTATTTTAGTGTTTAAAGGAATCTTGTATACTTCATTTTAGTGTTTAAAGGAATCTTGTATGGTTCATTTTTCTTCTTTCTTTTGTTATATCTATCAAATCCCAGATTTTGTTACCTTACTAAATCAATCATAAATATTGAATTTTATTTTAATATTTTAATTATTAAATTTATATATTTTGAATATATTTTAAATTTAGCTATATTAATTGATATTCATTAAATTTAATTTATATCAGGTAAAATTAAACATTCATAATTTTATTAATAATTAATTAAATTCAATATTAATTATATTATTAAGAATTATTTTTCCAATTTTCAATAATTATGGAACCATAAAAAGTAGATATTTTCAGGATTATTTTTTTAAAATCTGATTTATTATCAACTAGATATATATAATTTAATTATTTAATATATTAATTATTAATAGGGATCATAAATCATTTAATTTAGTATTATATATTTAATTAACTAAAATTAATTACTAATATGAAATACGAATAATTTGATTTTATTTAATAAAACTTAATTTAATTTTTATAATTAAATTAGATAAAATTAATTTAATAATTATTAATAAATATAATTAAATTTAAAATATCTTAAGATATATAAATTATAAATAAATTTTGATTTAATAATTTAATAAATATAACAAAAGAAAGAAGAAAAATGAATTATACGCGATCCCTTTCAACATTAAAACAACAGAGAAAATTGGATGCCTGTAACAAAGAGTAGGTGTGTAGGTGAAGTGCGATCCAGCATGGAAGGACGGGGTGTCCCTTCCAAGCACTTAAAGGATGGGCTTCTTATCTTCTGGACTTCTAAAGAAACTCCCTCCCTCCCTTTGATTGAAGCTCATCTTGTGTTTCACGCCTGTTAATCACCATACATTATATAACTGTAGAATTGTGAATTCTACTCTTTTTATATTTATTGTCATGGCCTAGTTTGTCGGCGGCTGGGCGCATGCCATGCACGAGTTTATGACTTTGGAGTTTGACACTTGGCTCAACTTGGTTTCTTCTCGATAAAAAAATAAATATCTAGCTATATTTATGTAGAGAATAATACACATTTATTTTTATTAACTTGCATATATAGCAATAATATGAATTGCTTTTAGTTTCAATCTTGTTCCTTCTCAATTGCAAAGACTTTAGAATTGGAGGGTACCATCTCAATAATTTCAACATTAATGGCAACTATTATAATCGTTTATTAAACATCTCTCAAGGTTTGTCTAAAAAAAATAGATTTCCTTTAGTTTCATTTATATATTTCTGTCGGGGTTTTCAATTTTTAGGTTTTAACTTTTGGTTTTAATTTTGTGCTTTTAATTTTTGTTTTTTAAATAAAAACAAAACCTGCTTGATTATTTACATTATTGTACTTATATTTTGAATAATAATTATATATTAAAAAACTCAAAGGTAAATTATTTTTAGTTAAATAAATTTATTTTGATCTCTTGTATAATATTTATAAATAAATTATTAATAAAATTATTTTATTTTATAAAATAAGTAATTTTGAAATTAAATTTATATTAATTAATTAATTTACATTTTAAATAAATTTAAATTATTAAATCAAATTTTATTTTGCAATTTGTATATTTTAAAGATATTTTAAATTTAATTATATTTATTAATAATTTTTAAATTAAACTTATCTAATTTAATTATAAAAAATAAATTAAATTTTATTAAGTAAAATTAAATTATTCACAATTCATATTAATAATTAATTATAGTTAATTGAACATATAATATTAAATTAAATTATTTATCTTTCTTATTAATAATTAATATATTAAATAATTAAATAATATATATTTAGCTAATAATAAATCAAATTTTGAAAAAAAGGGAAAAATAATCACTTTTTATGGCTCCATAATTTTTTGAAAACTCGAAAAATAATTATTAATAATACAATTTGATATTATATTTAATTAATTAAAATTAATTAATAAAATTACCAATATTTAACTTTACTTAATATAAACTAAATTTAATGATTATTAATTAATATAGGTAAATTTAAAATATCTTCAAAATATATAAATTTAAATAAATTTTAATTTAGTAATTTAAATATATTTAAAATAAATATTAATTTATAAATAAAAAATGTAAGTCATTAACATATATTTTTATTTTTTTGAAAAAAAAAAAGAATACGTTGTAAACCAAAGAAAAACAGAAAGACCACTTTGCTATCAATATTGCAAAGAAGAATACTTGCTTCTTCTTGCTCTTATTTGCTGGATATCTCAATTTTTTGGTTACCTCTTTTTCGCAAAGAAACTATAGCGAGCTTAGAGCCAAACATAAGTGAAGCTGTAAAGAGGCTCTCCGACTCTCTGATATTTTCCAGGATTTGGAAATGGACAAGTTTCATTGCCTTCTAGTTTTTGGTTTTTTCTTCTCAGTTCCTCTGTTCCATGTAGCAGCTGCCATGTCAAGAGGAAGTAAAGATGGATCAGAAGAATGGGGATATGTTGAAGTCAGACCTAGTAAGAAAAATGTTTCCGAGCTTGGTAGTTTTATAAATGTTTGTCTTCTTATGTTCATGTTTTAGAACGCAGAATTTCATTGCCCGAATCCAAATCATGCAATTAAATCTTGACTCGCTTAATGGAAAAATGAGTATCACATTTTTTTCTTGGGTGGATTGTCTTGGCAGAAGCGCACATGTTTTGGTGGCTTCACAAGAGCCCCAGCAGAGTTCATCATTCCTTCAATTCATGGCCAACCATTCTATGGCTCCAGGGAGGACCTGTTAGTACTACACTCGTGCTTCAAATCAACCTTAAACTAGATTCTTGCAGTGGTAATTTATACGTTTAAGACGGAAATCTTCCTTTGTGTTACTGTTTTTCTGGAAAATGCAGGGATCATCTGGTGTTGGGAAAGGAAATTTTGAGGAGATTGGACCACTGGACTCAAATTTGAAGCCTCGAAATTCGACATGGCTGCAAGTGGCTGATCTCTTGTTTGTGGTATTAAAGCTGAATGATGAATCTGTTCTGAAACAGTTTTATAAATGGAAGTCTTCTACACTTATCTCTGACTATATTAAACTTCTGTGAAAAAAAAAATGGTAGGACAATCCGGTTGGAACTGGATACAGCTTTGTGGAAGACAATGATCTCTACGTGAAAACTGATGAAGAGGCAGCAGCTGATTTAACTACACTTCTGAAGAGGTTGTTCAACAGAAATAAGAGTCTGCAAGAAAGTCCTCTGTATATTGTAGCAGAGTCATATGGGGGAAAATATGCAGTCACCCTTGCATTGTCAGCTCTTAAAGCCATTGAAGCAGGGAAACTGAAGCTTAAACTTGGGGGTATCTTCTTGTAGATTTATTCTGATATTAAAACCAATTTCCAACACATGAAAACAATTTTCTGAAATATCCTTTCCAAGTGTAGGAGTGGCAATCGGGAATAGCTGGATCTCGTCAGAAGATTTTGTTGTAAGTGGTCTCGCTGTTTTTGTTTCCGTCTATATAATATTGGTTGTATTTTCTTTTTTGAAAAATAATGAATTCATTGAGAGCCATGAAAGGCATTAAAAAGGGATTACAAGGCAATGCCCAACCATTTAGAATTACACAACAAAAACCACAAAATCAGAATATTATCTGGGAATAGCTCTAAACATGATAAATTAAAGATTTCATTTTCTTCTGATAGAAAGACTCTGTTTTCTTATCCACTTGTGTGCTAAAGCATAGTTATCAGAGCCTTTGATTGTATTGATATAATGCTTATATATTTTCAGCTTTCATGGGGTCCTCTTCTAAAAGATGTTTCAAGGCTTGACAAAAATGGTCTCGAAAAGTCCAATAGGTTTACCTTTTTCACTTCTTCCAGGTGTATTTAACTTATAAAGGTATATCTTCTTTTCAGTTCCTAACATACAGGAAATCCATTTTACTTTTCACAGTATAGCTCAGAAAATTAAGCAGCAAATAAGAGATGGTCTTTATGCCAATGCTACGCAAACTTGGGCTGAACTCGAACGTGCCATTACCGCAAACAGTAATAATGTGGTAATTTGCATGCCACGTTATTTCTCAAACTTTGAATTTGCTGTTCTAGTTCCTCAAACAATTCCTATATTTTCGTGTCAGAATATGGAATATAGTTGTTGACATATGATTGGGTTGAACTTGTAGGATTTCTATAATTTTCTGTTAGACGCGGGAATGGATGCCGTAGCTTCAACAGCAGCAGAATCA
Source organism: Erythroxylum echinodendron (assembly GCA_027575705.1). Classification (NCBI taxonomy): domain Eukaryota; kingdom Viridiplantae; phylum Streptophyta; class Magnoliopsida; order Malpighiales; family Erythroxylaceae; genus Erythroxylum; species Erythroxylum echinodendron. The sequence continues at coordinate 3,858,682 of JANZXR010000171.1, read as the reverse complement.
TCGCCAAGAACTGCAATTGAAAAATACTCTACATACCTGGGATCCCTAGAGCCTTTAATGAATGGAATTATCAGAAAGAAGCTCAAGATTATACCAGATAATGTCATGTAACGTTTCTCATATCCCATCTAGATCTGGTTCGTCTCCTGATAGATAAGAATAGTAAACTTAAATTGAACTGGGAGTTTCTTGTGAACGAACAGATGGGGACAGCAGTCTTCTGATGTTTTTGATGCATTGTCAGGGGACTTTATGAAGCCAAGAATTAAAGAGGTAACGCATCTTGCAGTAGACATCCAAGAAACCTATGGTTTGCTTAATTTAGATTTCTTCTTAAGAACTTCTAAATTCATCTTGTAAATAATTTGTTAACTGCTACAGGTTGATGAGCTCCTAGCTGAAGGGGTGAATGTGACTGTGTATAATGGACAGGTACTTATTTTTTCTCCATTGAACTCTTTTATCAATTACCATTTCATTGTAATAGAATTAATAGGACAGACAAGACTATGAAGTATGGGTTGGAACCCCTCCTTCTTTGTCGGAATGACAACTGGTCCTGAGCTCAACCGGCCCATCCCTACTTGTCTGATCCCACCCATTTGCATGAAACCTTCCATCTGTTCTGAGGCATTGTTAATTTGTTTAGATAAAATATTTATCAGAGCTAAAATATTTAAGGTGCGTTTGGTTCACTTGAGAGAATAATAACAAGAATTATAATGCATATAGTGAAGAAGTATTGCCTTATATGCATATAGTGAAGAAGTATTGCCTTAAAAGAAGATATAAAAACACTTTTCATCCATTCATAATATACTACCAACTATTTTTTTTCATTCCTTAACTAAGCATTCCTAAGTCATATCTTTATCAAGAAGCTGTATTTGAAGTGAAAAATGGGTTCAAGCCTGTCAAGTGAGGCCTTCAAGTGCACTCGAAAGAATACACTCAATATTCAATCGTTTATTCTGAAAAATAATAAATGCAATTTTGAAAACCTATAATTAATTAAGCACATCACTTGATTTCTGGTTAGCTTGATGTCATCTGCTCAACAAAGGGGTCTGAGGCATGGGTTGAAAGGCTCGAGTAAGTATATTTTATTACGCTTTTAATTTCTTCTTGAATTTGCTGTAAACAGTTGAATTTTGTGTCAAAATTTAGATTTTTTCTTTTTTTCTTTTTAAATTTTTAGGTGGGAAGGACTGAAGAACTTTTTAATCACAAAGAGAAGCCCATTATACTTTGGCGAGGATGGAGGGGTGACAAGAGGGTTCACCAAATCCTACAAGAATCTACAGTTCTATTGGATTCTAGGAGCTGGACACTTTGTAAGTGAAGCAAATATACATCAACGTCAATAACTGAAAAAAGAGATAATGATCATACAATTGAAACTATGTTAAACAGGTCAAGGAACTTTTCAGTACCTTCTTCGGAAAAATTGACTTTATTAATCAAACATCATAAATAGATCATGAAAAGATACATTGTAGCAGTACCAACACCTACCTTCTGTAACTTAACACTGTTTTATAGTTTAGACTTTAGACAAGAAGGGAAAAAGGAAACAAATCATCAGTTCTATTATCTTAAGTATTTATTTATTTAATAAATAAATACTTAAAAAATATAATAATGATAGAATAACAAAAAATTTGAACCGACGGAATCGTAGTTTACTCGCATGAAGTCTGGATGTCACGTAAAATAGATTTTGGATAAAGGGTTGAAAGGTTATTGGAGAAATGGTGATACGAAGACTTTGTCAGAGAATCAGCAGCAGAGACACTTTTGTAGCGCTCGTGTGATGTTAATTTAAGAAGTCCACTCCCCACACTGAAATCTGAGTAGGTAATCTAGAATGGTCCCACCCAATTGAAACAATGCTTTTATTTCTGTGAAATCATTTTTATAAGCTAAGTGAGTGAGTCCTGAATCTAACCTTTTTTTTTGTCTTTCAATTATTTTATTCCTTTCCTTTAATGCAACGCAGGTGCCAATTGATGAGCCGTGGACTTCATTGCAGATGATACGTGACATAACAAAATCACCTGCAATTATAAGCCGTCATTAAGGCTTAATTTAGGAGATGGAAGACTGCTGATAATTTGTTAAAATTAAACTATTAAAATAATAAGTATTTATATGTTTGAAATTGTTATTTTAATAACTGTTAAAATATAAAAATAAGTATTTGGCAAGTGCAGTTATGGTCACTAAAAAGAGATAAAATGACTAAAAAATTTATTGATTTAATAAACTATTAATTGTTATATAAATAATTAAAAATATATTATTAGTCATATAAATTTAAAATTATAAA
>JANZXR010000171.1:3831610-3851488 GCA_027575705.1 Erythroxylum echinodendron | reverse complement strand
ATGAACTACCATTCGTACAGCCCATGCTTCATAGTCTTCACCCTCAAAAATTGGTGGTGATGACATCACAAACTGTGTTTCACTTTCCGTTGTGTTTAATGCACAGATCCCTCAAGAAGTAAGGCTCTGATACCACTTTGTAGTATTTTGGGTCGTACAAAGGACTCATAAAACTTTCATTTTTGAGCTCCATAAATAGAGCAAGATGCGATACAGGGAACTTGAAATACTCTTATTTTCTAGCAACTGCTGACAGCCACTAACATCAAAAGAACGTGTGAACAAAAAATACTCTGCTAACATGACTAACAAATCCTATCTAAAACAGCTAAATTGAAGGCATATATAACATCCCTAAAGAAAGGAAGATTCTAAAATTAGTGATTGAGAAAGTTTAAAGATACACTATTGATTGCATGCATAAGAAAAAGGTGAAAGTAGCCATAATTAAGCAACGACAAACATACTCACTAGTACATCTGAGGTCCCTACTCTAGCTCTCCATGATTAAAGAACACGTCAAAATGAGCATTGCGAAGAACGAATTGAACATAAAGCAACCTAACTACGACCTTACCACAATCGGATTGCCTGATGGCTTTCCTTTCTCCGGGTCCCAACATAAAATCTATCCAGCCTTGCTCCCACTGACAAGGTGCTTACTGTCACAAAAGTCTACTTTGGACTTGAATTTTTGCCCCAAGTCTAATTATTGTGTTGCCTGACAAAATGGCGTCGTTTTGTCCAAAATGACGCCATTTTGTATTTTTAAAATATAAAAAATATAGACGGACCAGGTTTGGCCCGTGCGCCATGGGTCGACCACCGGCCAGCCAGCCCGGCCTCATTCACGGAGCCCGGCCCATTGACATCCATACCCAAGTCATGCCTACCTTCGTGCAGCAATCTCGCTTCGATCCATTTAAGCAAGATTCAGCCTTCTCACGTAAATTTCGCTGAACAATTTCGTTATCTCTTGAACACCTCACGAGCACACAAGTGTTTAAAGTATTTCTCTCACACACCAACATACCACAAGTGTAAAGTAGAGTAAAGAAAGCAACAAGAGATTTTTAAATGTAGTCGAAACTACTTTTTCGTTAACTCTCAACAAAATGTTAACAAAAGACATGAGTACCTCCTACTTGAAGCACTCAAGGAACTCCCTACTCGAAGTCCTTACAATAAGAACTCCATCAAAAGCTCTCAACTCTAATCTTCTCTCACTGAACTCTCTCAATGATCGAATGAATAGCTCTCAACTATAATGAGCTATTTAGAGGCTCCACTAGATGACTCAGTTAGAATCCTAATAGAACTCTACTAATTAGGATCACAATCTTATCCTATCTTATCCTTAATAAGATTAAGTTACATCACATTTAAAAGATTACCCTATCTAGGAATGATTATCCTTATCTGTGAAGATCTCTTTTATCTTCAGATGATCCTTCCAGATGATCTTTATCTTTTAAAGTTGATGTTCATCCACTGAGATCTTATTCGCCACGTCATCATGTGCCATATCATCTACAATTGCCACGTCACTGTTGATGTGTTCACCAAGGCCTATTCGCACATAAGTTCGTCAATGTACATCCATGGACAAGTCCATCTTCCATGATTCAGCTCACTTCATGGTGCAGTCTCGTCGTTCTATGACTAAGTACAAGTCACAAACTGAGTTAGTATAAAACCTCACACTTTTTACATACCTCCGACATACCTCACCGAAGTCAAGTGCCTTCGCGCACCCTCGGATCTTGCGTGACTTAGTTCGCCAACTCGTAAACTTCGCCTTGTTTCCTCGTCAACACGCCTTCCTCATGTCGACTTACATGCCAAGCATTGGCCATACTCGCACAAACCCGCATTCTGGACTTAGAGGTCTAACATTTACCATCAGGGAGACCACGCGATACAAAGAACCCAATTCTTGTGTCCCGCATCAAACAGAGTTATTATGTTAAGGCAATAAACAAGGCGAAGATACAAGGATTGGCCATATACCATGCAGATATTGACATAATCCTATAGGTGTATACTAAGAAACATAGATTATCACCAATCAGTGAATTATGAAAAGGTTATTACACATTCTTTTTATCAGGAGCACCTATAATGAGCACTTCCAACATGGAATCAAGCATGAAAATATGGATACTGATTAGAACAATAAGACTGAAGTTTTAAATGATTAGATGGACAATTGAACCTGTACATGTAAACATTGGGGTTTGTGTATTAACGCTGCGAATGGTTACTGTGATCCTTGTACTGAGACGGAACGAAACAAAAATTTAGAGACATAATAGAACAAAAATTAGAAACAGTGAAGTGTTTGGTTATAATGGACAAAACATATAAAACTGTCTGTCTCGAGGACAGAAATGTATTTTATTGCAGTTGACAGAATATAGAAAACATTTTTAATGACCAAAGTACCCCTGCAGTATAATATGATTGAAAATATGTAATTCATTAATTATTTTAAAACGAATGATTTGTATTAGTATTTTTTTAATTATATCTATAAATAAGGAATTAAAAAATGAGGAACTTAAAAATTTAATGAAATAAGCTATTGAATAGGAAAAATTCGTATAAGTTAACAATAAAATGAATTACTTAAATATTTTTTATAATTGTATCAATATTTTTTTTATTGTATTTGTATTTATTAATTACGATGAAATAAAATGAAGAACTTAAATATTTAATGAAATGAGAAACCAAAAAATTTAATGAAATGAGTTATTGAATAAAAAAATCCTACAAGTTAGAAATTCTAGTACATAATAATTTAATGAAACATTTAAACATTCATGAAATTAATTATATAATAGGTTAAAGATGCATTCAAGCCTTATATTTTATTAAGAATGTCTTTTTTTGCTATTTATGGTAATAATATGAGGGTATTTTTGTCCAACAGCTCACTTGTTTTGTTTCTGTGACAGGCACAAGAAAGTTGTGTCACAGTTTTGGAAGGAATAAAAAATTTGTGTTTTTGTGAACTAGAGACGGAACAAAAATAGGCAGTGTTAGTAACCAAATACTACTGGACACAGAATTTTTGTGTTTTGTTATCTGTCTCTACCGACAGAGACATCAGCCATACGTAACATAAGATCCCAAAGACGAATAGTGGTTTCTCCAGAGCAACTTGCCAAATGACGTCCATCAGGACTAAATGCAACTGACAATACAGCTTTTGCATGACCTGCGTAACCACCACAAAAAAAAACATTTAAGGAAAAGTTTAAATGATAAAAATTGCATGGTGATAATTTTGTTAGAGAACTTACATTAATATGAAACCGCTATAAAACTAAGGCAAAATGAAAGAAAATAATCATTTTTGGACAAAGGAAAATGAACAAAAGGAATTTCCACAACTAATGCCAATATGTTAGAGATGTCAAATAAGTATATAAGAGAACAGAGAAATTGCTTAGTTCTTTATTGAATAAACTTGGCTATATATATATACAACCTTACATAACAAAATGTCAAATTAACTTGCATGAGTTTAGGAAACAAATCAGAGCTTAATCAAAACAGAAACGTGATATCCCTATATGATAGGGATTTATTGACAACTGCAACTAACAATTCCTCCCTTAAACTGAATGCTGAAAGAATTCAGTTTATATCAAACAAGGAACAAACACCTAATAGTTCTCTCAACTTCATAAACACATCCAGCTTGAGTGGTTTAGTCATCACATCAGTGAATTACACTAGTGTAGCGCAATGCACCAGTTCTATAGTACTAGCTTTTACTAGCTCCCGAAGAAAATGAAAATGCACATCTATGTGCTTGCCATGACCATACATGATTGGATTTTTTGAAAGTTTGATTGCAGAACTACTATCACAATGAATAATAGTAGTACTGTCCTGATTTGAGTCCAGTTTTTTCAATACCCTTTTCATCCAAACTGTCTGATATGCACATGAAGTGGTAGCAATGAACTTTGCTTCTGTAATAGATAGACTGACCACTGGCTGCTTCTTTGATGACCACGATGTAGCTCCTCTTTCTATCTTCCACGTCTCCAGCATAATCACTGTCTGTGTAAGCAACAAGATCATCATTTCCATCCTTCTTATAGAAAATCCCAAATTTTGTTGTTCCCTTCAAGTATCGCAACACTCTTTTAGCTACCTGCAAGTGAAGCTCAGTGGGATTCTCCATATATCTACTAATAAGACTCACCATAAACATCATGTCTCGTCAAGTTGCTGTGAGGTACATAAGGCTGCCCATAATTTGCTTGAAGTGAGTTTTGTCAACTTTGTCTCCTTCGGTATCCTTCATAAACTTAAATCCAGGAACAATCGGATTGTGAACAAAATTACATTTGTCCATCCAAATTTTTGCAGTACTTCCAAAACATACTTCGCTTGGCCAATGAAAATTTCATCTGCTCTTTGTAAGACTTCCAGACCAAGGAACTATCTCATCTTTCCTAGGTTAGTCATATCAAATTCTTGCTTCATGGAATTTTTAAATCCTGCAATCATAGACTCTTCATTTCCAGTAAAAATGAGATCATCAACGTACAAACTTACGATCAATACTTTGCCATCTGTTTTTGTATTGATGAACAAAGTATGCTTATAGTCACACTTCTCAAAATCTTCCTTCAAAAAATAGCCTTCGATCGGCTGTACCAAGCTCGTGATGCTTGCTTAAGTCCGTAAAGTGTCTTCTTTAACTTGTAAGCTTTTTATTCTGCTCCTTTTCGCATATATCCACTAGGCTGGTATACAAAGACATTTTCATGTAACTCTCTATGTAAGAAAGCCGACTTCACATCCAACTGGTATATTGGCCATCCTCTTTGAATTGCTAGTGCTATTACTAACCGAATTGTCTCCATGCGCGCCACAGGAGCAAATACTTCTGTATAGTCTACTCTATATTGTTGTGCATACCCCTTCACTACAAGCCTAGCCTTGTATTTGTTTATGGCACCATTTTCATCAATTTTAGTCTTATAAACCCATTTAACTCCAATTTTCTTCCCTCCTGGAGGCAGTCCACCAATTCCCAAGTGTCAATCTTTTTTATTACTTCAATTCCTGCATCCATGGCTTGTCTCCAATTTGCAGTTTTTATAGCATCCTCAAAGTGAGTAGGATCAGTACCAATGGCTGCAAACATGACCACATTACCCTCCTCTTCTAAAAGTCCTTTCCCTGCTTCATAATCTTGCATCCAAACTGGTGGCATTCTAATCCTTCCTTGAGTATGAGTGTTATCGTTAGTTGGAGATGATAGATTTTCATCAGATTCTACTTCTTCATCAACAAAATCAAATTCATGTCTTCCTTCGATCTCAGCTTCCTCTTCACCCCATTCCAAGGCACAAACAATGTTGCTTTCATAACTCTTGTCCCAATCCCAACTATGATCTTCTTCGAACGCAACATCTCTGCTCACAATGATCTTTTGCAAGACCGGATCATAAAGTCTATAAGCTTTTGATTCCTCGCTGACCCCCAATAGAACACATCGCAAGCTATTATCATCAAGTTTTGTTCGAGTACTATCTAGTATATAAACATGGAAATGTAGCCAAAAACTCTAAAGTACTTGACTGATGGCTTGATTCCATTCCATACTTCCACCGATGTCATATTTCTTACTGCTAAAGTGGGACTTCGATTCAAGACATGTGTTGTCCAATTAACTACTTCAGGCCAGAAAGTCTTTGGAATTTTCTTCTCTGAAATCATGCTTCGAGCCATATTCATAATGGTTCTATTTTTCCGCTCTGTAACCCCGTTTTGTTGTGGCGAGTATACAACTATCAATTGTCTCTTTATACTATGTACAACACAAAAATTAGTGAATTCTTATGATGTAAACTCTCCACTGCGATCCATACGTAAGCTTCTAATAAGGGTAATTGTTTCCTTTTCAATAAGAATCTTAAATTGTTGAAAAACAGTAAATGCTTCTGACTTCTCTATTAGGAAAGACACCCATAATTTCTGCTAAAATCATCAATGAAAGTGAGCAAATTCCTCTTTTTGCTATTGGAGATACGTTTGATTGGCCTACAGATATCAGCATAAACTAACTCTAGAGGTTGAGAAGCTTACCAATTGCTCTTCTTTGGAAGCGGATCCCTTTGCTGCTTTCCTACCAAACAGTCTTTGCATAGCTTTAATGGAGCCTAAAGTTATGGTAAGTCATGCACCATCTTTTTCTGTTGAAGAATCTTCAAGCTTTTAAAGCTTAGATGCCCATATCGACAATGCCACAGCTGCATCATATCTTTAGTTATTGTGTTGAAGCACGCGGTTGCTAGAGGGAGTGATACAACATGTAGAATGAACATCCGATTTGCAGTCATTATTGTGTTCATAATCAAGCCTCTCCCGGGATGACACACTTTGCATTTGTTACCTTGAAACAGAATGGCAAGTCCTTTTTCTTGCAGCTGCCCAATACTCAACAATTTTTTTTTGTCTCCGATACATAAAATATACATGTGATGATTTCTGTTATTCCATTCACTTATAGCCTTACATTTCCTTTTCCTGCTACAATCAAGGTTGAATTATTGCCCAGCTTCACCGAATCTCTAAAGCTTTCATCAAGATCAAAGAAGTATTCCTTATTCCCACAAATATGATTACTGCATCTTGAGTCAAGAAACCATGTATGTTTATGATCGGTAATGTTTGTTTCTTTAAACACCATCAACAACATCTCCTCCTTAGTCTCTATGTAATTGGCCTCCTGTTTTGCTGTACATTCCCATTGGAAATGTCCAAGCCTATGGCAATTATAACACTCCACCATAGCTTTGTCGAAAAACTGTCTGCCTCTTCCACGACCTCCTTTTCCTCTACCTCGACCACGTTCTCTGGATTGGTCTCCATGAGTGTCTTTAACGCGTGTTCTTCCTCCACATGATAACTCATGCGTCGTTCATGTACAAGCAGGCTGCTTTGTAATTCATCTATGGTTAGTGTGCTTGTATCCTTAGATTCCTTAATGGAGCACATAACATAATCAAACTTGGGAGTCATGGATCTTAAAATCTTTTCAACAACGATAACATCTCCTTTGTCTTCAACATTTGCTTTCATCTTGTTTGCAATGGTAAGAGTTCGAGCAAAGTACTCATTCACTGTTTCTCCTGCTTTCATGTGAAGCACTTCAAACTCCTTGCGAAGAGATTGCAATTGTGCACGCTTAACTCATGTTGTACCCTAATATTTCTGCTTCATTGAGTCCTATATATTATTTGTTGTATCCTTATCAAGAATTGTTTGAAGAACTGTTCGATCCAGTGCCTAAAATAGATAATTCTTTGCTTTCAAATCCTTCAGCTTCTGATCGTCAATGTTCTTCTTCTAATCATCTGCCAGAACCACATCTTCTGTTGCTGCAGGAATCCCATTCTCCACTAGGCCCCGATACTCCTTTGATCGTAAAAAATTCTCCATAAGCATCACCCAATGATCATAGTGCCCATCAAACTTCGATACTGCTAGTTGTACAAAAGAGTTGTCTATTGTCATGATTGCAAAACACTTAGAAGACTGCTGCTTCTTATCACTACTAACTCCGTTAGGGGCTCTGATACTAAATGCCAAATAAGTATATAAGAGAACAGAGGAATTGCGTAGTTCTTTATTGAATAAACTTGGCTATATATATATATATATATATCAAATTAACATAATGTCAAATTAACTTGTATGAGTTTATGAAACAAATTAGAGCTGAATCAAAACAGAAACGTGATATCCCTATATGATAAGGATTTATTGAAGACAGCGACTAATAAGAGGGCCTGCCACTCATACCAGAACTAGGCAAAGAAAATATAAGCTAGAATATTTTATTTATTGCATTAAATGATTGCCGAATAAATCAAACCATAAATCAATTTTTTGTTAGATATTTAAAAATTCAATAAGAACATGTCAAATAAGTATATAAGAGAACAGAGGAATTGCGTAGTTCTTTATTGAATAAACTTGGCTATATATATATATATATATTTGATTTATTAGGCAATCATTTAATGCCATAAATAAAATATTCTAGCTTATATTTTCTTTGCCTAGTTCTGGTATGAGTGGTAGGCCCTCTTATTAGTTGCCGTCGTTAATAAATCCTTATCATATAGTTCAGCTCTGATTTGTTTCCTAAACTCATACAAGTTAATTTGACATTCTGTTATTCAATCATTTGCAAAAATTCATTTTGAGATAAATACGGAAGTACCATGTGGTTTCTCTTAGAATAGAAGTTTATGAGTCGGCAATCTCCTTATCCATTCCAGAAGTGGATCTAAGGGAAAAACTAGAAAGCATTTAGTTTTTGAATTAAGAGGGGATGATTTTTAAATCAAAAATAAAAAATAATCAATAATATTAAATCGTTTAATTTCAATATTTTTTTGTCGTTGTAATTTGTAATTTTTGATTCATTTTTACAATATATTTATGTACTAAAATACTAATTAGTTAAAAATTTTAGTTTCTAAAAAGAATATGCATTATATTACTTATAAAGTTTTGTACATTTAAAATACAATGTTAAAATAATTAAATTTTGAGAAATTTTAAAGTAATTTTCATTTAGAGCATTTATTATTGATTAATTGAATTATAATGGTCCTAAAATTTTCTTATTATTTAGTATTAAATAATTAATTACTAATAGATAATGAAATCAGTATCACATAGAAAACAAAAATAAAAAATGAAAGGTAATTGTATGATTGTATTAATTATAAAAACAAGATGAAACTGAAAGTAAAAATTCAATTAAAAACAAGATCTTTCAATGAATTGTAAAATAAAATTAGAAATCATCTTGTAAGGAAGTTGAAAGTGGGGATGTCAATGGGTCAAGCTGGGCTTGGCAGGTGGGCCTGCCCGGCTCGGCCTGTTTATATTTTTTAATTAAAAATTATAAAACGACGTCATTTTATCTAAAATAGGCGGGCCGACTATAGTCGACCCGTGACCTGTCCAACCTGAGCCAAAAACGAACCGGACTGAGTCGAAATTGCCATCTCTAATTGGAAGAAATGACCACTAAAGAGAAGCTTCTCTCAGCAATCTCACACTTAAGATTAGAGATACATATATGAGACCTTGCCAGTAAGACGGAGATACATGATAGAATGCTACTTTGGTGTTGTTTAAAAAAAAAAATTTAAGAATGGATTACATTAAAGTAATGTGAAGGAAAGTTAAATCGATAAGATAAAAAATTTAAGATTTAAAAGGTTCAACCTGTATTAGATCGTCGTAAAAATGACTAAAAATTGAATAAAATTAGAGGGTTTAAAATATGATCGAAATATATTATTTTTTTATTAAAGAATTTGAAGTTATTGAAAAAAAAAGAGATTGTTAAATAAAAATTGATTGACATATTTTAATTTATAAAAACTTATTAATTTATAAAAATCGACTAATTAATTAATAAATTGATCGATTTTTAACAACATGAGTTATTAATATAAATTGAACCAGAAAATTAAAATTCGAACAAAAAAATTGACTTGTTTAAGGTTTTCATCATTGAACAAACTAAATCAGTTGAGTTTTTTTAATCATTGTCTTAAAGCTTATTACTGATTTGAGCAACTATATCAAACATTACAAATTATTAACCTTCTTGATTATTAATATTCGTCTTTTTTTTAACATTTATAAACTATACTTCAGAGCATATATTATTCCAGAAAGTTTATTACTAATATCTTTAGGCGTCAATTCCTTAACCATCCACAGTTAGAATTGGAGGGTAACATGTCAATAATTTCAAATTAATAATCATTAATATCAATTATTATAACCGTTTATTAATCACTGGGGTTTAAAAATCTCTTAAGGTCTGTGTAGAAAAATTAGTGTAAATCAGTATCTTGGCAGGGAATAGACAAGTTACAGAGAGGAAGTTTCAGTTATCAGTAAGTTTACTTCTCATGAAGCTCTTACTATTTGGGATAAGTTAGTGTCATGATCTTCCACTGGAAAAGATTATTATCGATTTTACCAGATATTATATTTAAGTCATTTTCGTGCCATAACGTGCAGGACCATAAAGAACATTGCAAAGAAGGAAACTTGCTTCTTCTTAGTAACTAATCTACTCCATTTCTCTAAGGAATTGGACCATTACCTCTTTAAGTTATTTGATGGAGATCTCACTTTTTGTTCAATTCTTTGTCGCAAAGAAACTAAAGTGAGTTTAGAGCCAATCATAAGTTGAATCTGTAAAGAGTGTCTCCGGACTTTTGCAGGATTTGGAAATGGAAAAGTTCCATTACCTTTTCGTTTTTTGTCTTTTCTTCTCAGTTTCTCTGTTTCATCGAGCAAATGCCGTGTCAAGTGGAAGTAAAGATGGATCAGAAGAATGGGGATATGTTCAAGTCAGACCCAGTAAGCAAAATGTTTCATAACTTGCTAGTTTTATAAATGTTTCCCGTCTTATATTCATGTTTAAGAACGCAGAATTTGATTGCCTGAATCTTACTGCTATTGGTTCGTATTTTTGTCTTGGCCGGATTGTATTGGCAGAAGCGCACATGTTTTGGTGGCTTTACAAGAGCCCTAACAGAGTTCATCATTCCTTCACGCCATGGCCAACCATTTTGTGGCTGCAGGGAGGACCTGTTAGTACTAAACTCGTGTTTCAAATCAACCTTAAACTAGTTTCCTGCAGTGATAATCTATACGTTTAAGAAGGAAATCTTCTTTTGCGTTATTGTTCTTCTGGGAAGTGCAGGGATCATCAGGTGTTGGGATAGGAAATTTTGAAGAGATTGGCCCACTGGACTCAAATTTGAAGCCTCGAAATTCGACATGGCTGCAAGTGGCTGATCTCCTGTTTGTGGTATTAAAGCTGAACAATGAAACTGTTCTGAAACAATCTCATTAATGGAAGTCTTCTACTCTGATCTCTGATGATATGAAACTTCTGTGAAAAAAAACAAAATGTTAGGACAATCCAGTTGGAACAGGATACAGCTTTGTGGAAGGCAATGATCTCTACGTGAAAACTGATGAAGAGGCAGCCACTGATTTAACTACATTTCTGAAGAAGCTATTCAACAGAAATAAGAGTCTACAAGAAAGTCCTCTGTATATTGTAGCAGAGTCTTATGGGGGGAAATATGCAGTCACTCTTGCATTGTCAGCTCTTAAAGCCATTGAAGCAGGGAAATTGAAGCTTAAACTTGGGGGTATCTTCTTGTAGATTGTTTCTGATATTAACACCAATTTCCTCTAACACATGAAAACAAGTTTCTGAAATATACTTTCAAAATCTAGGAGTGGCAATTGGGAATAGCTGGATCTCATCGGAAGATTTTGTTGTAAGTGGTCTCGCTCTTTATGTTTGCGTCTATATGGTATTGGTTGTATTGATATCATGCTTAAATATTTCCAGCTTTCATGGGGTCCTCTCCTAAAAGATGTCTCGAGGCTTGACAATAATGGTCTCGCCAAGTCCAATAGGTTTACCTTCCTCTCTTCTTCCTACAACTTGGTGTATTTAACCCTAAAAAGGCATATCTTCTTTTCAGTTCCTAACATACAGGAAATCCATTTTACTTTTCACAGTATAGCTCAGAAAATTAAACGGCAAATTATAGATGGTCTTTATGCCAATGCTACACAAACTTGGGGTGAACTCGAAGATGCCATTGTCTCATATAGTAATAATGTGGTAATTTGCATGCCATTTTATTTCTCAAACTCTGAATTTTCAGTTCCAGTTCCTCAAACAGTTCCTATATTTCATGTCAGAATATGGAATATAGTTGTTGACAGATGATTGGGTTGAACTTTTAGGATTTCTATAATTTTCTGTTAGACACGGGAACGGATGCCGTAGCTTCAACAACAGCAGAATCATCACCAAGAACTGCAATGAGAAAATACTCTACATACCTGAGATCCCTTCCTGGTGATGTTAATGGAGATCCTTTAATGGATGGAATTATCAGAAAGAAGCTCAAGATTATCCCAGATAATGTCATGTAACATTTCTCATATCCCATCTAGATCGTCTTGATATATAAAAAGTAGTAAAATTAAATTGAACTAGGAGTTTCTTGTCAACAGATGGGGACGACAGTCTTCTGATGTTTTTGACGCATTGTCAGGGGACTTTATGAAGCCAAGAATTAATGAGGTAATGCATCTTGCAGTAGAAATCCCAGAAACCTAAAGGTTTGCTCAATTTAGATTTCTTCTTCCGAATTTCTAAATTCATCTTGTAAATAATTTGTTCACTGCTGCAGGTTGATGAACTCCTAGCCAAAGGGGTGAATGTGACTATGTATAATGGACAGGTACTTATTTTTTATCCATTGTACTCTTTTTATCAATTATCATTTCATTGTCATAAAACTAATAGGACAGCCGCGACCATGAAGTATGGGTTGGAATCCCTCCTTGTCTGGACCACCCACTTGAATGAAACTTTCCATCTCTTTTGAAGCATTGTTAATTTGTACAGATATGACATTTATCAGAACTAAAATATTAACTCGTCGTATCCTTACCAAAAAGCTGTATTTGAATTAAAAAAAAGTTACAATCCTGTCAAGTGCACTTGAAAGAATACAGTCAATATTCAATAGTTTATTCCGAAAAATAGTAAATACAATTTCGAAAACCTTTCATTAACCACATCACTTCATTTTCTGGTTAGCTTGACGTCATCTGCTCAACAAGGGGGGCTGAGGCATGGATTGAAAAGCTCGAGTAAGTGTATTTCGCTACTTTTTTCTCCCTGGATTTGCTGTCAACAGTTGAATTTTGTGTCAAAAATTGGAAATTTCTTTGTCTTTTCTTATTTTGAGGTGGGAAGGACTGCAGAACTTTCTGAACACAAAGAGAAGGCCATTATACTGTGGTGAAGATGGAGTGGTGACAAAAGGGTTCACCAAATCCTACAAGAATCTACAGTTCTATTGGATTCTAGGAGCTGGACATTTTGTAAGTGAAACAAAAACACATCTACGCCAACAACTCCTTTATCAACTGAAAAAAGAAATCATGATTATATAATTATCATAGAGGTTAAAATTTGCTAAAAAGGTTTAGGAACTTTTAAGAACTTTTCCAGATCTGACCTTTAGCTAATATTATTCTGTTTCAACCATATTTTACGCTTGCAACATCGTTTAAACTGTGAAACAAAACAATAACGAAACAGAGCATCTGATCTTTTCTTCGGAACAATTGACATCGAAACGTCATACATAAATCAAGAAAAGATATATTGTAGCAGTACCAACACCCACCTTCTGTTACTTATAAATAATACACAAGAGGTGAGGCGTAAGAGGGGGAAAGTGCAGGGCAGAATGGTAGTTCACTCGCATGGATGTGACGTAAAATAGATTTTGGATAAAGGGTTGAAAGGGGAACACAGTGCTGCAAAAGTTTCTCTGCCGCTGATTCTCTGACAAAGTCCAATATCACTATTTCTACAATCGCCTTTCAACCCACGAGTGTCATTTAATTTTATCCACGTATGAGGTGAGCAGAGAAACTTCTGCAGCACTCGTGTGATGTTAATTGACAAGGTCCACTCCACACACTGAAAAGGAGCTGACGTAAGGATCATCTAACCCAACTCCTGCCCACCCATTTGAAACAATACTTAAGCGAAAGAGTACTGAATCTAAGAAGTAACTATTAGCGTTCTTGTTTTTAATACATCTGCAACTATTTTATTCCTTTTCTTTGATTATCCAATGCAATGCAGGTGCCAGTAGATGAGCCGTGCATTTCATTACAAATGATAGGTGACATCACAAACTCACCAGCAACTACAAGCCACCATTAAAAAGCATGGACAACAAACAGTTCTGAATCTCAGAAACACTTTGTTTCTATGCTTTTGCTCTCGGATTTCTTTTTCTCTAGTTTTAGGTCTAGTTTTGATTCTTTAGCTCCTTTTTCTCTTTTTTTATTATCCTCCTAATAATAAAATCATTCCTACACTGTTTTGTAGCCATTCAAAGTTACTAACTAAATTCAAATTATGTTCTTATTTAATAATAATAACCATTGAAACGATGAACAATGCAATAAGACCTTGCAAGCTGAATGTCTAAAAAAAGCTGCAAAAGCTAAGTTCGATATCTTGTGAACTGACTGTATAAATTTTGTTAATGAAAACAACAACAACAAAGCAACAGCACATGGATGTGGTTCAAACCTTAGTAAGCCTGCCATCACTGAGTGAAGAAGAAGTCGGGATGCTCGGGAGCAGTTGGCATGTAATAACTTCCCAACCGACTAGCCACTGCCATATTAATGGAGTTTAGATGATATACATTTCGTCTACGTCAAGCTTTCTTCTTCTGTCAAATAAGGTAGCAGAACAACAGCAAATGACAGAGTCAATGCAGTCCTTGTGCAACTGTATAACATGTGGGTATAAAAGAAGTCACCTCAGCAAACCCAAAACAAAGTTAAATATAGCAACTGAACACGGTCCACATAAAACGCCTACACCCTTCTTGTGCGACAACATTAATCATATGATCTTCTTTGTACTTGCAAACATAATTGGTAGTACCAACTTACTATATACAGTATCTATTCATTTTCTTGCACCATGAATCACAATTACAGAAAGATGAAACGAAGCAAAGCGATCCTCACAAACAAATCATTCTACGTAACCACTGTAATACCTAGCATAGATCTTATTACGTTTCTCGGATCGTTCATAAAAGGGTTACAAGTGAAGGAAATGCGGAATACTTAATTTCGGTTTCATCTTGACTTCCGAACAAGTTTTCGTGGCCAAAACGAGCTCCAATCTCTCGAGACCTTTACGAAAAACTTTCACTGACACGCGGTTAATGCCTTTCTACAGTTTTCTCAATACGTAAGCACTCTTAACAAGTTAGAGGATCCGTATGTTTACGAATGATATGAGCAACTATAGGAGACCTTAATCATTATATATAGCTTCGAGCTTCCCCATCACAAGCTCAATATAGGTCCGGTCTACACTAATCAAGATATAGTTTCCTCCTGGACTTTGACTCATTGATTTAGATCATTTATTGGGCCATTTTATTATCCTTATCTGGATCAAATTACGTAATTTAACTTATAATTTATCAAAAAACCGAAAATTACAATTAATAGTTGTCCAACATAATGAGAAAAGACAAAATTTTCCAACATTCTTTCCCTTGGACAATCATTAATTGCAGTTTTGACTCAAGTTTAAAAATAGTTTGAAAACTCGATTAAGTCATACTACTGTATTAGTACCAAATTTAAAAATTAAAAACATTTGATCTAAAGGTAATGAAAGTCTAACATTCCGTCCTGCAAGACTTTTGATATCGAAAAATATCAAATACATTTGTCATATGTGACACAGGTCCAATATAATCACAAATATCTAATACCTTACTAACATGGATGGAAAAATGGAGTGTGACAAACTAGGATGATACCTTTATGATCTAATACATACCATCTTCGTTTGTAAGTCCCGATTTCTCTAACTTTATGCTAAACTTCATGTGCTAAACTGTAGCAGAAAAATCATGTTTTCTCTTACCAAATGCTAAACAACATTAGAGAGAACCTTGTTTTCTCTCACCGGATGCTAAACAACATTAGAGAAAATCTTTATGTTCTCTGACTGAATGTTAAACTACAATAGAGAACCTTTATGAAATTATACCTTATATCCCCCTATGTCATGTCATATTTATAGATATATGTACTAAACTGTATGTCTAAACTGACATAGGCTCAAGTTTAATCTTTATATATGCCCAATGACCTTTAAAATGCTTAAGATCAACACAAATCTTAAGGCTTTCATATGTATTATGACTATACACAAGAACTATTATTACTAAGGATAAAAAGATTATTATCTATATGAATAAAAAACCAAAATGTCATAATACATTAAAATGTACAAATACTTAAGGAGAAAATACAATGATCCCCAACTCTTGTTGTTTAAGGACTTTAACACGCCTATACTGGATACATGTTTAACAAACACTAGTGGGTGAAGTTCTTTAGTCAGTGGATCAACTAACATCTCCTCAGTCCTGATATGCTCCACTTCGATGTAACCTTGCTGAATCAACTCCTTTATGGTCAAGTATTTGACCTCTAAATGCTTAGACCCTATGATATTTTTGTTGTTGTTGCTGAACAACACTGCAGCAAGATTATCACAATATAACTAAATGGGTCTAGCTATCGAATCTACTACGGACAACTTAGAAATCAAGTTTCTGAGTCAAATCGCCTGTGTGGCAGTTCCATAAGATGCAACAAACTTTGCAAGCATGGTCGAGGAACTTATCAATGTCTGCTTGACACTCTTCCGCGATACTACACTATCTACCAACATAAAAATGTACCCTGAAGTGGATTTACGATCACCTAGACATATAGTAAAATCGAAGTCTATATACCTTGTGAGATTTAAATCGTTGACTTTTTTGTACGTCAACATATAATTCTTGGTACTCTTTAGGTATCTCAATATTCTTTTAACTGCAGCCCAATGGTCTGCACCTGGGTCAGCTAGATATCGACCTAGCAGTCCAACAGCAAGTGCAATGTATGATTTAGTACATACCTGGGCATACAATAAGCTACCAATTGCACTAGAGTACGGGATATTCCTCATGGTCTCTCTCTCAACTTCATTCTTTATATATTGTGTCAAAGATAATCTCACGCCATGAGAGATAGGTGCTACAATAGGTTTACAGTCAGCCATATTAAACCTCTTTAGCACTCGCTCAATGTATGCTCTTTATGAGAGGCTTAATGAGTGTTGAGTTTGTCTCGGTGAATTTATATACTAAGGACAAAAGATGCTTCACCTAAATCTTTCATGTCAAAGTGTTTGGCCAAAAGTTGTTTTACCTCATGTAACATGGTTAAATCATATGATGAGCAAGATATCATCCACGTACAGTAATAGAAAGATAACTTTGCTCCTACTGACCTTATAGTATAAGAATCTTTCAACTTTATTTTTCACAAAGTCGAATGAGGTCAAAACCTTATCAAACTTTAGGTACTATTATCTGGAAGCTTGTTTCAGACCGTATATTGATTTAGTCAACTTATAAACTTTGTCAGTTGCATCTTGATCCTGAAATCCTTCAGGTTGCTCCATATAAACTTCCTCATAAAGTTCACCATTCAGGAAAGCGATTTAACGTACATATGATGGAGATCCATGTCATAATGAGCTACTATTGTCATAATCACTCTAAATGCATCATTTGAGGATACATAAGAGAAGGTAACATTGAAGTCAACTCCTTCTCTCTAAGTGAATCCCCTGGCAATTAAACGCGCCTTAAACCGTTCAACTTGATACTGTGTGTCTTCTTGGTCTTAAATAGCCATTTACAACTGACAGGCCTATAATGTTGAGGTAAATCAACAAGCTCCTATACCTTATTATGTCTCATATATTACTTTTCATCCTTCATTGCTTCCTACCATAAGTCCACATGGGGTCCATAAACAACTTCTGTAAAAGTAACTAAACCCACAACATGTCCTATGTCATAGTCTTGCTTACCTAAATAGACTATGTAATCTGATGAGATAGCAGGTCGCCTCTCTCTGGTGGATTTATGGAACTGCACGGGTTTTTGTATCTCAGAAACCTCTTCCTGAACAGGTATAGGTCCTTGTGTCTACATAGGCATGATGCTCGGACCTTCATCTATCTGACTTGACTGTATGAGGGGCAGATACGCAATAATCATAGTATCCATTTTGTTATCTCCTAGAGGATGTGAAGATTCTCCCTAATCATAGACATCGTATTTCAGAAATTTAGCTATTTGTGATTCCACTATTCTGACCCTTCCTTTTATACAGTAAAATTTGTAGCCTTTAGTGTGGTCGGGATAACCTACCAAATAACAACAAGTGGAACGAGGTTGCAATATACTCTCATAAGGATTATATAACCTTACCTCAGCAGATTGCGTCTTTGTATTGACTTAGTTCAAACTATATTCAAGATATACAATGTCGTCTTGATGGCTTCGCCTCAAAAGTATTCAGGTAAGTTAGTTATGCTCTGCATTGACCTCATAGTGAATAGAGTCACTATGCCATCGGACCTGGCATAGTGAATTGAGTCACTATTCTAACTGATTCCAAATACCTGATAAACGAACCCTTTTCTTATCTTGCAAACCCATATCTGCCATAATATTCCCCTCCCTTATCAGATCTTACAATCTTTATTGATTTTCCTAACTAGTTCTCATCCTCAGTCTTAAAGATCTTGAACTTATCAAGAGCTTCAGACTTTTCCTTAAAAAAGAACACATAACCATAACGAGAATAATCATCTAAAGTTTGTATGTATGAGGTCCAATAAACCAGAAGCATAAGTTGACCCCTTTTGCTTTATCTTAGTCAACTTACCTCTACAAAAATCGATATATGTTTCCAGATCACTGAAGTCCATAATTGGGAGAATGTTAACCTTTATCAATCTCTCAACCCTCTCCCTAGAAATATAGCCAAGACGTTTATATCACTGCATGTACAATGTTTCTTTTTTTAGTAACACGTTCGGCAACATAAAAAGAGACATACATTTCGTTAGGAGTAAGACACATTCTATATAATCTGTAGGATAAGAAGGCAGTTTCGATATGTCTTGCATTGATAGAAATATGTACAGCTGAAGTATCAAACACAAAACGATATCCCTCTTTATCCAAAATTGATACAGAGATCAAGTCCTGTCTAAAAGATGGTATATAAAAAGTGTCTTATAAATCCAAAACAAACCCTGTATTGAGGTTTAATCCTACATCTCCTATAAACAAAACATCCACCTCTTCACTGTTGTCGACCTTCAGCTTCTCCTCTCCTTTAATCGACCTTCTTTTAGATCTGAACCCCTTCATTATGGAAAAAACATGATTAGAAGCTCAACTATTTAAGCACCAAGAACTTGATATGGTTATAGCTACATTAGATTCATGAATCATATAGGCCGAGGAGTTACTTGACAGTTCCTACTTAACCTTCCACAGCTTGTACTTCTAGCAATTGGCCTTCCTATGCCCCTTCTTTTTATAGAAGAAGCACCTCATACTCTTTATGTCATGTGGGCCCTTAGCAATGCTAGATTGTTTAGTATGAATCTTTAGAGAGGGTTTGAGTTTCTTACTCTTACTCTTAGGCTGTTGGAGTTTAGCCTTCCCCTTACCTTTGGCAGCTGCATATAGCCCTTTTAATCTTCTCCTCAGTTGCAACACACTGGGAAATCAAGGCATTGATGTCCCAGGCCTCATCTTAAGAAATGTAGGACGTCGCCAACATCTTAAACTCTTGTGGGAGAGTATTAAGTGCCCAATGCACCATGAGCGTTTCAGAAATAGGTATATCAAGCGCCTTCAGCATACTCTGAAGGTGAACTATCCTAATAATGTACTCTCTAACGCCTCCTTCTCCTTTATACCTAATGGAGAATAGCTATTTAATAAAAGAGCTCTGCTCCGCATGAGAAGATACCTTGTACCTCTAAAAAATGCTGTCTATAAACTCCTTCGCTATGACTGTATCCAGCAATCCACTGAGTAGATGATCTGGGATCGACCTCTTGATGGTCAAATAACAAATTTTATTTGACCGCTCCCAGTTTGCCATAACTATTTTATTAACTTCTGAGCTAATATCAGTACATGGAGAAGGTCTCTCTATATGCATTGCCACGTTGACATCAGCCACCTCCGAGGCAAATTCAACATCCTTCTTCCACTTTTTGAAATTGAAACCATTTAAGGTCTCAATCGTGACAACATTGTTGTTTACAGAAAA
>JANZXR010000171.1:3805567-3821455 GCA_027575705.1 Erythroxylum echinodendron | reverse complement strand
ACCAAGCTTGATGATAAAAGTGAAATCGTCATCTTTATCACTTATGACGCAAATTCGAAAGGCTATAAGCTGTACAATCCAAACACTAAGAAGGTTGTGATCAGTCGGGATATGGTATTTGACGAAGGACTTTGGGATTTTGGATCGCACACAGATGACTTCAATTTCTCTCCTCAATTTGAAGATGAACAGGTACCGACAGAGCAATCTGGAGAAGCCCAACAAGGGCCTACGACTCCACCGCCTTCGCCAACATTAACTACCTATGGAGACGATTGACTTTCGTCATCTTCATATAGGAGTCAAAGTGAAATAACTGCGCCACGTACACGAAGTTTTCGAGATCTCTATTAGGTAACCGAATGACAAGATAATCTTACACTATTTTATCTTTTACCGATTGTGAACTAGTGAGTTTTCAAGAAGCTGCACAAGAGAAGAAGTAGAAAGATGTAATGGACGAAGAAATCAAGTCCATCGAGAAGAATGACACATGAGAACTTGTCTCATTTCCCAAAGGGCATAAGGCAATAGGTGTCAAATGGGTGTACAAAATAAAGCGAAATGCTAAAGGAGAGATTGAAAGGCATAAGGCGAGGCTAGTTGCGAAAGGTTAGTCAAAAGACTGGAATTGACTATGATGAGGTATTTGCTCCTATTGCTTGATTAGAGACTATTAGACTAATCATTTCTTTTGCTGCTCAAAACAAGTGTAAGTTACATCAAATCGATGTTAAGTCTGCCTTCCTAAATGGAGTTATTTAAGAAGAAGTCTACATTTAGCAACCATTAGGCTACCAAGTTAGAGGCCACGAAGACAAGGTGTTGAAGTTGAAGAAAGCTCTCTAGGAGTTGAAGCAAGCACCAAGAGCATGGAATAACTGCCTCAACAAATACTTTCTTGAGAACAACTTCACCAAGTGTCCACCTGAACATGCTCTCTATGTCAAAATCAAAGATGGAGACATTTTAATCGTGTGCCTGTATGTGGATGATCTCATCTTCACCGGAAGTAATCCAAGAATGTTTGATGAATTTAAGAAAGTAATGACCCGAGAATTTGAAATGAGTGACATCAGACTAATGGCGTACTACCTCGACATTGAAGTCAAGCAAAAGGAAGAAGGCATCTTCAACTCCCAAGAAAGCCATTTGTCATATCGCTCATTATAGCAAGAATTTGAAAATTCTGATTGCGCGGACAGATGCCAAACATCGAAAAAACTTTGGGAGGGACTTGGTCAAAATTTTAAACTTCGGTCAACGGTTAAAGTCAACCCTAACTTGGTCAATGTCAACAACTTTGACGGCTCAGTCAACTTGGCTTTGACGGCTTGGTCAAAGGACTTAAGCAGCTTGGTCAGCGGCTCAATAAACAAGCTTCACGGCTTGGTCAACTCGGCTCTCACTCGGCTGGACTCGGCTCCAACTCAGCTCAACTTGGTGAGTTGACTTACTTTATGACAGCAACGTTTTGGTGGCACGTGGTGACGCATCAGACTTCCGATTGGGGTGATTTGTCGCGTTGAGAGCTTCGATTCGCTATATTATAGTGTATACTTTGAAATAAATTTTCAACTAACTCTGAGACCACTTAGTTGGAGATAAAACACTCACACAAACTTCTTATTCAAACTCAAGAAAATATTACAAGAATACTCTCACTCAAGATACTACAACTCACTCAACTTTGCATCTTCTCTCACTTAGTTCTTACTTCTTGATTCTTAAACCAAACTAGAAAAGGGTATTTATACTACTTACAAACCATTGTACACCACACAAATGCACAAATCTAAAATTATAATAACCACACACATCATTCTTCTCCAACCTTCTAACAATAATTTAAGTAACCAAATAATGAAACACTAGAAGATTTTAGGTAGAAGGCTTGTAGTTTTGGACCTTAGTTATGGACTTCGAACAAGTTTATATTCTCAGTATCAATCACTTATGCTTTGTTAGATACTATTCCAAATCACATGTTTCTAGGTTATGGCTTCTTTGCTTGTTATTTTGATTTATTGAAAGGTAAATTTGATACCTGTGCAGATTGCAATGGCAAATAAAGTTCTAATACCTGCAATTTCTGCTGTCAAGTTTCCTGATTTAGAAGTGACCTATTGTGATGGCAGAGTTACAAAACTGCCCATCAGGTCCACTGGAGATTCTGTAGATAAATCTTTAACTGCTGCTCCAAAAGCTTCTTTACTCTGTCTTTCATTTCGGGCAAGCTCTCAGGTATAGGACTTGACACTTCAAATTGCAACTGTTGTTGGCCTGTGCAGATGAGAGTGTTATGGATGCAAATGAGTAATTTAGAAGAAGTAAAAGAAAATCTCATGAAGAATGAGAAGGAAGCTAACTACATCTACGTTTTAGAAGCCTTAAACCAATAATACTATAATACCCAGAAGTACTCAACCAACCTTTTTCTCATGGCCCAATGATCTGTGGCTACTATAATAGTGAAGAACAATTTTTAAGTAATTGGTTGCTTTTCTTAAAACTGTAGTTATTAGATTGTAATATTTGTTGTTCAAGACATTTTGTAGCAACAGAGAGCTTCAATTCTGGATGTTGTTAGTTTTACCATTTAATCTTCTTTATCTTCTCAGGCAATGGTTGACTCTTGGACTGTGCCCTTTTTTGATGCATTTCAAAAAACAAAAGGTATTCATCTATACGAGGTATATTTTCTGCTTTTGGTATCATTCCTTACTGCTTGATAGAGTGAATATTTAGATCAAGCGTTATGATAGTGGATAACATGCTGCAATCCTCTTTTCAGTCCAATATTCACTAGTTTGGCATGTGACTAGTAAATTGATGATGTATTATTTACTATTTACATATTATAAAATTATAACTCAACACAATTTCAATTTGTTAATTTAAAATCCAGTTAGACTCCCTTGACCTTTTCCCCAGCACGGTTTAATACACTTGTTGACTTTTAAAACACTGATCATCACTAATGTTTCCTTTTTCCGTTTCATAAGGAGAACATGATCATCTTAAATGAATGTCATGGTATTTTACTGAAGTTGTCAATCTTGCAGGTTTCATTTATAGATTCTTGGTTTTTATGCTTGAATCCAATGAAGAGGCTGTTGCTGTGGACAATGAGAAAATCTGAAAGTGGCAGAGATGATGCACTGCAGAAACAGATTGTTTACGCATTTGGTGACCATTATTACTTTCGGAAAGATCTCAAAATACTAAACCTTCTCACTGGGTATGAAATCTTTGTCAAAATCTCATGTCTTTTGGAGGAACAGTTGGTTTTTAATAGCTTTCTTCTTTTGCTTGTCACTCTGCAGGTATATTTTCCTACTTGACAAATTTGGCAAAGTACGGTGGCAAGGGTGCGGGTTAGCCACACAAGAGGAATTTTCCTCGCTTCTTTCTTGCACGGCGTCTCTCTTAGAATAAAAATGAGATACTAAATGCATAATATTCAGCTGCCTAATTTTCTGAATGATTGTCCACTGTGCGGTATGAAATACCAGTTGAGGGAAGATAGGGAGAAGTCTGAGATTATATGTGTTGGTTAAGGAAATAAAATGTCCTGGTTTGTTTTGATATATGTCTTGATCGGTTTTCAATATTTGGCATCTTGGCTTGTGAAAACATAGTTGGTGAGCATGGATGTTATCCTTTTGAGTTTCAAATAAATGTGGTGGATAAGCAAATTCTTTTTATCAAGGAGACCCTTTTCTTGGTGGAGAACTTCATTCAGAAAGCTGAGATTGTATTGTTATACTTATCCCAAGGGCGTGAATTGTTAACGGAAAAAGGAAACCTGTTGCGTTATTATTTGTCCAAATCCCAATTGGAAGACGGTATAGTTTACATTGTGGGATAATGTACTTGAAGATTGTTGAATGTTCGTGGGATAATGGCAGTAAGCTTTCACGAGCTCCCACAAAGAGTTAACTAGTTCATACTTTGAAAAAAAAATGTTATTCAATTCAAAATTAATGTATAAAATTTGATTTTAGTGAATTTTTTAAAATAGAATTTAATAAAAATAAACATGATCAAACTTTAAATTGAATTTAGATCTAACTGATTACCATATTTAAATAAAACTTAGACAAATGTGACAAAGCTCTACTAATTATATAAAGCCCATGGGATTAATGAAGGTGGGAGGAAGAAAAGAATAGGCCTGCCTACTAGCTAAGGTTGTGCTATGCCTTCTGTTAGTTTTAGGTGTTTAATCAAGAGAACCTGGAAAGGGAAAGATAAACAAAAAGGAAAAGGGAAGGAAAAGGAGAGAGCCTGATTAGTTTAGTTTGGTGACAACTTCCGCGCAATTTTAATAAACCGGAGCTAACCCAAAAAAAAAAAAAATCAACAAAGGAAAAGCAAAAAAGGAGTCAAACTGCTGAAAAGGCCATAAAAGTTAAAACACATGCTAAGAAACCTCCTGGAAGTTTCATGGTAAGTCCACAAATGTAGAGTTCGACACGTTACTTTTCTTGCACATACTGCTTTTGGGTGGCTAACCGAAGTCTATTTCAAGTCTCATTTATAGTGATTTGAAAAAAAAAAAGCATACACATCCTCGAGTGTTTTTATTTTCAGTTTGGTGCTTTTCATTTGACCTCTTGTGGGGATTCGGTTGGCACATCTCTTCTAAGAAAAGTAGGGCATATTAAATAGGTGGCAAGAAGGCATATCTAGTGCACAAGTCAGATACGCTTTACTCATTTAATCCAACAACTCCAGGCTTAACCTTCTGAATCTTCCACCTAACTATATATATATAGCAAGGTTGCCTCTCAAAATATAGTCAACTTTGCTCACAGTAACTGCACCGAATTTGATATATAGCAAATATGGAAGTAACTAAGGACATGCCATTTTCAATTTAAGTTCCTTTTGATACATAACTGTGCGCAATTCAAATATATTCATTATAGTCGGTTAGCTGCATTTGCAGATTTAAACCTTCTTTGTCAATTGAACAAATGAATTATAGTTAAGCTTTTGTTTTGTTAAACTATTAAACTTAAGCATATGATACTTTATGATGAAAGTCAAGCCTGCTAATTATCCTATCTGATGAACAAAATTAAAAGAACGTTCCTTTCAACTCTTTTAGCTAAACAATCAGAATTGGTTGAACTTCCCATTTTCATGACAATCTGTTTTTGTCCATACAATTAATTGTCCTTGTATGTATGTCTATAATAAGATTCTAGTTGTCTTTTAGATACATATACATGTACAGTATTTGTGTTTGTAGGCTTTACTTTTATCTTTTATTTTTATTCTCGATCAATTATCCTTTTTAAGTGAATTACAATTTTTTTAGATCATAACTCGAATTTATAAAATTTTTAATTAAAAGAATCTTAAAATTTATTATATTAATTAAAATGATTTCCTCTTTCTCATTTTTTCTCAAAAAGTATTTTTTATTGTAAAAAATATTTTATTGCGAATAAACATAATATTGACAAATTATCTGTAAGCAAAATATAGCCCTCTTTGTTACATTTTGTTAGCCTTTTATCTAATTTTTTACTTAAAACAATGTAACAAGAGGAGGTTGTTTTGAAATTTTTAAATAAATAAAAAAAGAAATATAATAAATAATTAAATGATACAATATGAAAATAAATAATAAATATTAAAAATTAAATTGAAATTTAGAGTAGTTAGTGCTATAACTAATTCTTTGTAAAGTTATCATGTTTATTATAAACATTATACATTTTTCTAATAATAATGTGAATAATAATATAAACAATGAGTTGCCGAATCTCAATCATTTGTTTACTGTCAATCACACTTAGATGAAAATATTATGTATATACTGCACGAATTCTAACATGACATTAATTTTATTATAATTAATTAGAAAAATCTATAAGATCAGATCGCGTAAGACCAGGGCTGGTTGACTCTATCTCTACTGTTACGTACGTGATGGCTTGCATGATCATACACCAATAATAATGTTTGATTAACCTAAAAGAATCAGTACGCACAGGCTTTATATTATATTTAATTTTTAATGATTAACCTAGGACATATTTATTTCTTATTTTTGCTCTTATTTTTAAATTCAACAAAATTTTTTGTTTAAGTTTAAATTTATTTATTTAATTAAATAACTTTATTTTATAAATAAATAAATTAATAAATACTATATAAGATAATAAAATAAAGTTATTTATTTAATCAATTTATAAAATTTTAAGCTTTAATTAACATGCAATTATTATCGATAACAAAATTATAACTACATTAATATTAACGATAACAATTAAATATGTTTTTAATTTATTTATTTGCCTTCAAATTTTTTCTAATATATAATATCATTTCATAATAAAAATATAATCACATTGATATTAAAATTAAATTGGTTTTTATTTTTACTTAAAATTAAAATTAAAACTCAAAAATAAAGATTAAAATTGAAGCCAAACAACCTATATCTCAAGTTAAATTGAATTCATAAGAAATTAAAGCAATTCCGCTAGCTTGGTGGTTATCTGCATTTCTTTTTCAACCCGTAAAAGATAACATAGTAATGAAAATTTTCCTTAAGCAACGGCAGGTTAAGTGGGAATTCAGACTACCAACTTTGAACTTTTAATCCCTTTCTTATTGTTATAAATAATTATCTATATACCTTTGACTTTCACCTTATGAAAAATGTTACACACATTTTCTATAATTATGTTTTGTCATTTTGGCTAGGAATTAAATTAAGTTTCATAAAGAAAAGAAAAAAGGAAAAGGGAAACGCGTAAGAGGTACGCACATGACATGATGATGTTGAAGTAGTTGTTAGATTACCAAACAACACAAACACGAAACGAACGAAGCACCCATCGAAACTTCCAATAAGTTGCCTCTTTTATCCATACAACTGAAATGATATCAGAATGTGGTAAAAGGTGGTTAATCCCATGTTACACGTGTTATGGTTTTAATATTAAAATAAAAATATATACAATATATTGGTAGAGCATAGCGGTAGCCGGTTGAGTTCGATGATACTCCTGGCTTGATGTGAATAAGAAACATATTAAAATAACACATCAGATGAAAAAGGGGCGTTGAAAGACATAGCCGAACTAACTGGAACGTTAACGTAATCTGTTTTTGAAACCTTCTCTCTTTTCTGTTATCTACTGCCTCCTCTTTCTCCTCCTCCTTCCACTCTTCTTCTAAGTCTGGTCTTTGCTTCAAGATCAACTCTGTCTCTGTATGTATATTTATTATTGGGTGGTGTGTTTGGTCTCCGGGTCGAATCTCTTCCTTATCTGACCGTGTGTTCTTTTACTTTTCGTTTCAATTCCACTTTGTTTCGTACTTTAACAAAAGCAAATCCCATAAAACAAGAGAAGGACTAAGGCCTGTGCAGAGAGCTTCAAACTAGAAAAATAGACAGATGGGGTTGGCTTTTCCGGCGAGTTTTGTAATCGTCTTCGTCGTCCTGTTCCATGCGACGGTGGTGGTCTGCTCTTTCCCGACGACGTTGGAGCTGGAGAGGGGAATTCCGCCAGGTCACATGCTTGAGATGAGTCAACTCAGAGAGCGGGACCGAGTCAGACATGGAAGATTGTTGCAGTCGGCTTCTGGGGTCGTTGATTTCCCTGTTCAGGGGACTTTCAACCCTTTTCTTGTTGGGTAAGTCTCGGGCTTTTTTTTTTTTTCTCTGTTTCTGTTTAGTGATATTTAGGTGGTTCAATTCTGTGTTATTTCTCATTATTGTCTCGTCTACAGTGCTCTTGCTTTCAGTTTGTTAAATCTTTGCTGACATTTTCCAGGACTTCAGAAGGCATTTTCCGTTGAACTTGTTGAGTTTGTTTGTAGTTCATGGTTTTAACTCACTTGGTTAATTATTAATATTGTATTTGTAATGCCGTATGAAAATATTTAAATTTTAACAACTAAAATTTGGAAAATATGCCGTATTTGGGTTGGTTTCTTCGTTCCTCCAATAGTGAGTCGCATAATTTGAAGCTTTAAACTGTAAAGTTTTCATTTTTGTCTTCTGTTTCCTCGATTCCTCCTATGAGTTGGGAGGATGCTGGTGTATTTTGTTGGCTCTTCTTAGCTTTTGTGTCTAGGACCACGGGTCATTTTACAGTTCGACATAGTAGAACTACGCTAAGCAACTGAGTTGTTAAACAATTTCTGAAGTTCACAAAAAAGGTGGCATCCTAGGATCAATTGCGTAGTTTCTGGTTATTAAGTTCTCATTTTGGTATATTTATTTCTCTTCCTTGAATTATTTCCTTTTACCCATAGACTTTACTATACAAGAGTGCAACTGGGTTCTCCGCCAAAAGATTTCTTTGTACAAATTGACACTGGGAGCGATGTTTTGTGGGTTAGTTGTGACTCCTGCAACGGTTGCCCTGTTTCAAGTGGACTTCAAGTAAGCTGACTTTACCTTGTCCGTATTATATGCAAATTTGGTGTTGAGATTTTTCTATATCATCCATTTGATTCTTTCACAGATTCCACTCAATTTCTTTCAACCTGGGAGCTCATCCACAGCTTCATTAATCTCTTGTTCAGACCAAAGATGCAGTCTAGGAGTTCAATCATCAGATTCCGCATGTTCTTCACAAAACAATCAGTGTAGTTACACATTTCAGTATGGAGATGGTAGTGGTACATCAGGCTATTATGTGTCTGATTTATTGCATTTTGATACCGTTCTTGGTGGGTCTTTGACTAATAATTCTACGGCTACCATCACCTTTGGGTAAGCTCTCGCAAGTTTCTCTGTTTTAAGATTGAAATGATGGCCTTTTTATTTCCTGAAACTTGGAGTTCAAGAACATGGATGCTGTATTGTAAAACAGGTGTAGCACATTACAGACAGGAGACTTAACTAAATCTGACAGAGCGGTTGATGGGATTTTTGGGTTTGGGCAACAGGGCATGTCTGTTATTTCCCAACTTGCTTCACAGGGAGTGACACCAAGAGTCTTCTCACACTGTCTGAAAGGAGATGATGCTGGTGGCGGAATATTGGTTCTTGGAGAAATTGTGGAGCCAAATATTGTTTATACTCCAATTGTGCCATCGCAGTATGTTACATTTATTCTTATATTTCTCTAGACTTCCAACTTTTGTAGCTGATTAAAAATTTAAACTGGTCTCCTGAGATAGGACCTTGGACTGGAAGTTTAAGGATATGTGCATTCATTTTTAGGTTTGTGGGACTAAGAATTTACTTTCGTTTAACTGGTTCATTTCAACTTTGGGATAAAGAATGATCTTGTTTGAACCCTAATCAAATGAGACAATTGCTTTCTTTGTTTGCTACTTAAAATGAACGTTAATGTAACTTCACTCGTACAGAAGTGGGAAATCTTCTGTGCACAATTTTGTGTATAGAATCTCAGCTACCAACTGAGTTTTAATTTGTTTTGGCTATTACCATTTAACACCACTGCTTTTTCCTAGATCATATATTTATCGGTGGTGTGAGTTTTTCTCTTTGCTTTTGTTTTTCCAGATTTTGTTCCTTTTATTTTTTTATTGCGGGAGGGACATGAGGTAATGATATTCATCCTTGTGAGTGCTAGAGGGGCGCAAGTCACTTAATGCTTACAAGTTTGGATGTGAAAGTTGATGATTGCTTAATGTTTGAACTATCATGAAGTAATATTATTCCCGTATTAGATATGATTTTGATGATATCTTTCAATGAATGTATACTGTGATTATCCATTGGTGAATTAGTTCTAGATCAGTTCTCGAGCCAAATCAATTTACCTTAGCCTTTTTTGCTGGTAAAATAATCCCGAAGCTGATTGCAGCTTTGCTTGAGCTTGGTATATAGTACAAAGAGATGTATCACATCAAATTTGGTTTAGATCTGAAAGAGTTTGCTTTTCAAGATGCCTATTACATCACTATGTTGCCTTTTGTATCTTTAACCTACTAGCAAGCAAAACCATTCCTTTGACAGTCGTATAAAATTGATTGCTATAACCAACTACTTCTAGCAACTATGTCAAAGCTCGATTCCCAAACTGAAGTATAATGCTTGCAACAACTGTGAGTGCATTGCCCTTGAAGGAAACCGAGTAATGCAGTGTATTTGTTTGTTTGCTTCATAGCCATTTCTGTTCATAACGCAGTTGGTTTTGTTTGCTCAGATCTTCTTGATTGAACTTAGAAACTTTTTTCCCATACAATGTTCTACGGCATATGTCTAAATAGCCTCTTTAAATCCTAAAACACAGGTCCCATTACAATTTGAATCTGCAAAGCATATCTGTCGCTGGCCAAACTTTATCCATCAATCCATCAGTTTTTGCTACATCAAGTAGTACAGGGACGATAATAGATTCTGGAACTACCTTGGCATACCTCCCAGAAGCGGCTTATAACTCTTTTGTTAGTGCTGTAAGTAAAACTGTATCATTTTTGCGTGTCTTGATTAACAAAATGCAGAAAGTATTATGTATAAATTGGGACAAATTAGACTATGTATACCTGTGTTTATGGCATATATATCATAGGAATCCAGCATTGTCATGTAAATGCTATTTATTACTTTTTGACTCGATTTTGTTTCTGTTGCAGATAACAAATTTTGTTTCACAATCTGTACGTCCAGTTCTTTCCAAAGGAAATCAGTGTTATCTGATTACATCCAGGTTCTTTCTCTTTTTAACCATTTATCTAATTATCTTCCATTGGGTATACTGTTTTCTGCAATGTCTCAACTCAGACTGCTTCTATATTGTGCTCAGCATCAATGACATATTTCCTCAAGTTAGTTTCAACTTTGCTGGAGGAGCGTCCATGATTTTAAATGCTCAAGACTACCTTCTGAAACAAAATTCTATTGTGAGTTTCTAGGCTATCTCTGAATTATATGCACTGGCATGGATAAGAGTTTGCGTGTTATTCCATTGGTTGCACACAGAATGTATTATATTGCTGTAGTTATGGTGCATTAGTTCTTCCCGGTTTTACCTGCAACAGACCAAAGAGTTTCCATTTACTGGTTAACAACTTGGCTTATGTTGAAGCACCATCTTGAAATCTCTACAGTAATTTGCGCTCACGGTTCTTTTTCGTGTTGTGAAGTCATTTGGTTTAGCCTCATAATCTTTAAACAAGGATGGTTGAATTGGTGTTACAGAGTGGTGCTGCAATTTGGTGTATTGGTTTTCAAAAGATGCAGGGGCAAGGCATAACAATTTTTGGAGGTATTAACCCCATTCTCTCTCTTGTCCTCTCCCTGTGTTCCTATATTTTCTCTCTCTTCTGTGGACATTAGTAGATGATATAAACCAAAGAACTCATGCAAAAAGTTTTAGTCAAAGTGAATTTCCTTCTACTTGATGTCCTATTTCTTAATCTTCTGGCTTCTAAAATGTTGTTGTGTGATTAAGCAGTCAAATATAGGAATTTGAAACATCTTGAATTCCTTTTGTTCCTGAAGAACCTCCCCTCTTAAAAGTGCTAAAAAAAATCTATCTTTCATCTGTGTTCTACAGATCATATTCCTTTCAACATTTTGTTAGTTTCTATACGCACAAGTGTTATGCTGCTTGGTTTTCATCCCATTACTGTGGAATAAATCTCGTTTTGTATGAGTATTGCTTGCACATCCATTATACACACAACCATTGTACGATTCTTACTGTAGCAATAGGTTGCGATCCTAGTGGCAACCTCAAGGCTAATTTGGTGTCCACCAAATGAGATAATTCCACCATCAAGCTCATTTATCTATCACCAAGCTTTGAGGATGCTTTGTGCTCCCCGGTTTCTTTACGTTTGTTCTTGTTTGCTCGTGTTTAAATCTAGTCAATCTTGTGCTTATGTATAGGATATTGGTGTTTGATGTTGTGCAGATCTTGTTCTAAAAGACAAAATTTTTGTTTATGATATTGCAAATCAACGAATTGGATGGGCTAACTATGACTGTAAGTTGCAATTACCTGCAACCATTGGTGTGAAATTTAAAACTTTCTTTCCTCGCTTTACCTCTCCACTAAATTCTCATATCATACATGTGAATCTATCAATCAGGTTCAACATCGGTAAATGTCTCTACAGCTTCAAACACTGGAAAAAGTGAATTTGTAAATGCAGGAGAGGTGGATAATAACAACTCCCCGCGGAATTTACCTGACAAACTAATACTAATGTCGATTGTAACGTTCCTTCTACAAATATTTATGCTTGGTAGTTGCACATTTTTGTAGCATACATGGTTTGGCATTATTTATTCCATTGTACGGGCTCGTGTTGGTTCATATTTAGTACCAACCGGCAGTTCTGTGTAATATTGTTTTGGTGGCAGCTGTTGGCTGCTTGGTCTTGTAATAGGTTGTGGTTCTTCATTTATTTTTCCTTCTTTTTC
This sequence comes from Erythroxylum echinodendron, assembly GCA_027575705.1. NCBI lineage: Eukaryota > Viridiplantae > Streptophyta > Magnoliopsida > Malpighiales > Erythroxylaceae > Erythroxylum > Erythroxylum echinodendron. Next base: position 3,809,076 of record JANZXR010000171.1, on the reverse strand, counting down.
TGTCCTTTCTTTCCATTTTCTCAGCACAGATCATTACCCTTGTATACTTGAACTCAAATACATTAGAAATCAACTCCATTAGCATCTTTTTATATTACATTCGTATTTCTGTTCTGCAAGATACATTTACAGGAACGGTGAATTGAATTCAATTGCAACATTGAACTCAATTCAATTGTTTGGAACAGAAAAAAGGGATGGGTTCAATTCATATATGTAATTGAAAACCATCACTCTTTATAAATTGAATTTACTTGAAAAAGCATCGGAATTGAATTACAAACTGGACTTAAACTCTTCTTTTGAATGTTGAAAATTATCCTACTAATAATAACCATCTAAAAGCAATAACATTATTATATATCTCTTCAACTAATACAGCCCCTTCCACCTCACTACTCTTCAACTGACGTAGCCTGAAAGAGCCCCTCCCACCATATCCAGGTTTTCCCTTTTCCTTGTTCATGGGTGTCTTTTCCCTTTTTTTTGGTCTATGATCATCGTTTTCTTTTCGATCCATATATTCTCAGGAGGTTGAATCAGTTTCTTCGTTCTTACACATAGGGACCATTGAATTCTGCATTTTTTATGGCACTTTTTGGTTGATGGTAAAAGTATGACCATCAGTTACTCGAGATCTCTTGGACGATTGTTGGGTTTAAAAATTTGGAAAACAATATAAAATTGTCTTGGAATAATCAATATAACCATATTTGTCTTGCAAAACATACAAGACAAATAAACAATATGCATGTATTGTTTATTACTTTCCTAAAAAGAAAAGTAGTAATAGGCGACTGTTTTTGAATCCCGTAGGAGTGTGTATTTACATTTTCACAGTAATTTTACCTTACATTGATTTATATGAAATAGTAAATTTTTTTAATAATTTCTACATTTATCTTTTGATAATTTCTACATATAATATTAGTTGGTTTGATTGGTTTCATTTTAATTCAGCTTGCAATTTTTAGCCAATGTCAAAAGATTTTTCTACTTGTTTTGTGATAATAAATAAAATTTAAATGTAGGCGATATGAGGGGATTTAAAAGAAATGCTCTACTTGCTATGGTAGCTTATGCGAGTTATTTGTTTTGCTTGAGTTATATATATCAATATATGTCTTGGGCTAATAGACAACTAGTGCATCCAAGAAGAGGTCATAGAAAAATTATACGTCAAGAATTACTAACCACAATAGAGATACATTATAATGCATGTAGCATTTTACACATGAGTTATGATGCATTTATTCGTTTATGTTCAATTTTTTTTGGGAGGGGACTGTTAAGAGATAACCAATATAGTTTAGTTGAAGAATAAGTTAGAACATTTTTACATATTTTAATGGTAGAGCTAACACATGTTCACAAAGTTTCTTTTTCCGATATCTACTGAAACAATTAGTCGTATAATTACCCTCGAGGGTTAATTTTTGGTTCAACCAAATGGTTTGGTTGTCCCTCCTGAAATAATCAATAGCGGATGAAGATTTTATCCATATTTTCAGGTATTTTTTAAAACAATTTATATACGAAAACATATTTTTTATATTAATAAAAAATTCTAATACATTCTATTGACTTTTTAGAATTGTATTGGTACTCTTGATGGAACACATATAAAAGTAAAAGTTTCAAAGGAAAATATATCAAGGTACAGAGGAAGGAAGAGTTATCCTACGATGAATGTCTTGGTTGCATGCACTTTTGACTTGAAATTTATATATGTCTTAATTGGATGAGCCTCAGATTCAAGAATTTTAGATAATACATTAGCTAGAGAAGGTAACCTCATTGTTCCTTAAGGTATCTTTTAGTTGAAGATTATATTAAATTCCATATTATATACAAAAAGTGTTATTGTCAATAAGCATATAGTAAATGGTTTTAATTTTGTTTATAGGTAAATTCTATTTAGTTGATGTTGGATATATGTTGAGGTCTAGATTTTTTGTTCCTTATAGAAGCACTCGATATCATTTAAAAGAGTATTCTCGGCAGGCTCCAACTAATGCAATAGAGTTATTCAACTTGAGACATACTTCATTACATAATGCAATTGAAAGGGCATTCGGTGTTTTAAAGTCTAGATTTCTAATTTTATATGAGTTGTCAAGATATGATGTGAGCACATTATCTAAAATTATGTTAACTTGTTGTATTTTACATAACTTTTTGATACAATATAATCCGGATGAAGAACTTGTTGCCAGAGTTGATAGAGAGCTATTGAATAATGATCATGAGGATGATAATGTCTTTAAAGGAATTGCTAGGAATGAAGATGGCAGAAGAGGAGAAATAATAAGAAATAGTATAACTGCGCATATGTGGAATGATTGCATTTCTTACGTTATGTAACTTTGTTTATGTTTTTTTCTCTTTTTTTTACAGCCACTTGTAAATATGATTGTTCGTCCTTTGAATATAATTGTCTTAAAAAATTTTATGCTTGTTTATATTGTTGAGAAAAGTAAGATTAATAGCAGTATAAGATGGTTTATGTTAGATTGTGTTTGGAAAAAATAGGTGACATGATGGACGTAAAGGTGAATTATGATGAAAAAAAGCTGATGGATATTTGTGGTGGAATTATGAAATGGATAAGTGCATGTTTCAAGTTCTTAGGGAGCAAAAAAATAAAGGTCAAAAGGAGGATAAAAATTTTAGTGTTGAAATTAATGAAAAGTTTGGGGTTAAGATTAATCAGAGCAAAATTGTAAATCACTTGAGAACTTTAAGGAAAGAAATGCATTTGGCAATATTTCTTGACGGCAAAAGTGGAATTGGATGGAATGATGTTACCAAGACATTTGAAGCTGTTCCAAAGGTATGGCAAAGTTTGATATAGGTATTAAAACCAAGACATTTGAAGCTGTTGCAAAGGTGTGGCAAAGTTTGATACGGGTATTTTATTTAATACTTATCTAATTAATTTTTTTTATGCATGAAGTTTGTTGACATGGTTTCTTGTATTTTGATTGATAAGTTAACGAAAAGGCGAGACATATTCGAGGGAAGACTTTACCTTATTTGGACCTTGTTCGCGAGATCTATGAGAAAGATAGAGCTATCGGATCTGAAGCTGAAAGTGCAAAGGAGAAGGTTCAAAGATGGGAAAAGGAAATGTGGGATATGTGTTGGGCCCCGTTTCCGGAGTCCAACTCCTACTTAGTCATATTCGGAATACACATATCCTATCCTAACATTTAATCGAAAATCTCATGATACTTTTTAATACAATTAAGACAACTGATTGTCATACATCTCAACAACCTTATCTTTATTAACATCGTAAATACAAGAGTTTTACAAAGCCATAAAGGCATTTCTAACCCCAATCCATTCATATCTCAATACTTAAAATGAATCTAAAATCCTCATTAGTACAAAATCTAGCTTCTAATACAACAAAAAATTCGAAATCTTGATATCCCGAAATACATAACATACTGAAACTTATTATAGTACTCAATCGTATCTAAAATTTTCATCGATACAAAATC